>JAZKJV010011483.1:0-73909 GCA_037367405.1 Ottelia alismoides | reverse complement strand
TGCTTTGGTATCACGGCCACCATATGAACACACTCTGATGGAGCTTTGTTTGCGGAGAAGGAGATGCATGAGCCCCCTTAGGGCCCGTTCGGTTCGGGAATAAGCAGGAATAAGGATGGAGAATAAGGAGAATATGGGTCTATTCTTTGTTCGGCTGGAGGATAGGAATAAGGAGAATAAGGTGAAATAAAGGTAGGTAAGGTGGGATAAAGATAAGAATAAGAGCGAAATAAGATGGAATAATGGGGAATAGTCGTACCACTTGGAACCTTTCGGGAGGAGAATTGACCACTTATTACAGGTCTTATTCTCCAACCAAACAGGGCCTTAGGGATGCCACGGAAGCGGATAGGTAAGACTGTGCTCCCGTGCTACTTGGAGTCGGAGTGAGAACATGGGGTTAGCACCCTTGCCGACCATAATGGAGCAAAAAGGCATCTCCTATAGGTGTGAGCAGCTTGGGAGAATTACATGGGATGCGCAACCTGGAGTATGGGGCTTGCAGGGAGGAGATGGTCATGCGATCTGGAGGATTTGATCTGAGGGGAATCGCTTGCTCAGGATATGGAGATGTTGTGTGGAGGCGTGCCACCTAGGATCTTTGCATGCGAGGAAGGCACGATCAGTGTTCTGTAGACACGTGGGGAAGGCTCTGTCAATGGCTTAGAGTTGCACATCGTGGTTGATGGTGCAGAGATAATGGGCTCGCACCTTCTTGCAGATGGACTCGTGCACCCACAGAGGGAGGTCGCATTTACGTGGCTTTTCTTCTTCTTCTCTGAGAACAACGGATACGATGGAGATGATAGTGGGTGCACATTCATGCTTAATTTGGTGGTGTCGGAGATCGTATGCACGAGGAGAAGGGCATGTTGAGTGTGTGCTTTGAGATGTGGATCCCTATCTGGAACGAAGGAGTCTAGAGTTTTTCTCAAACCTGGTGATGGACAAACGTACTTGAACGAAAATTATCGAGATAAACATATTTTGCCACTTTTCTCCCATAAACAAATCTCCTATACAGAATAACAACAACAATTGAACTTGAAATCAAAAATAAATCTCGTAAAATCGACTTGCTCTGATACCATATGGAAAACGATAAAGAGGAAATGATAATAATGAACGATCACAATAAATGTTAAGAACATAGAAGATTTTATGTGAAATATTATTCTGTGAGAAACGGGATGAAACCACAAGAGAGTGTCTCAAAGGGTAGATTCTTCTATTTCATTCTCTTCAATGAGTACATGTGTGTGGGGTTCTTTATATAGCCCCGCTAACTCTTCATTGTCCCACTCACAAATGATGTGAGACTATCTCTCGTGGTGTGGTAATTGGATCTTGGAAAGGTCCAATTACCCACCTAGGTCATTCTCCAACATTGGGAATCGAAGTCCTTAGTCCAAGGGATGGTTTGCTTCTATCACATAAATGGTACATTCTTGATCTCTTATGCACAAAAATAGAAAATTGCAAACCAATAAAAACACCTATGTCAACAAATGTAAAGGGTCCAGATACATCAATGATTTTACGTTGTATAGACAAATTATCAGAGCACTTCATTAGCTCCTTCTTACAAGAGTACACATTTCTTACTCAAGTAATCATGCTCGCTCATACATGTCAAATCCTAACAATAGCCACTGGGAACATGTAAAATGTATTTTACGATACCAAGAAGGAACCTCATCTCATGGGTTATATAAAATCAAAGAATCAATCTTGGAGCTAAAAGCCTACTCACATGCTAACTGGGCGTGGTGCATCAAAGATCAGAAGTCGTCGAGTCTATCTCATGTACTTGGGAAGCAATCTTATATCATGTTCCCCAAAGAAATGATACTCGGATCCTCAATAGAATCAGATCAATACAAAGCACTTACCAATGCCGCTATTGAATTAATCTGATTACAAAAACTATTACCGGAACTGCAACAAACAGTATCTGTACCTACACTCTGGTGTGACAACATTGCAGAAACCTACCTTAAGTGCAAATCACGTGTTTCATGGGCGATCAAAACACTTTTAAATCGATTTTCATTTTGTTGGCGATCAAGTAGAAAACAAGCTCATGATTGTCAAGCTTATATCAATACAAGGACCAACTAGCAGACATTTTTGACGAAAGAGCTCTCATAGAAACCATTCAAAGACATAAGCTCGAAGGTATCTATAAGACAATCAACAGTCACATAGTTCCTTAGATTGCGGGGAGATATCATCCCATTCACAATCCACTGAATATGGTGGAGTCCCTATTCACCTCACGTGAATACAAAGCATATATACTATTTCTAGCTTATATGTACATCTCTATATAAATCCATGTACATAAGTCACTGTTCATTCAAGCTTTTCTACAATTACTTCTTTTCTCAAATATGTGCAGCAACCGCCATTTTGCACCATCAAACCCAAACATCATGGATTAATATTAAGATCAAAATTATTTTTGTTTGTTTCAGCATATACGGCCATAACGTGACACTCTTTTAATATTAAGATTTTCCATTAGTTAACTTACAAAAATGCAGCATATACATAGGTGACCTTTTTGTAGCAATCCAGATCCGTGTGACTGTCGAAAGCATAATATAACATGCCATGTCTGATCCGAGTGTTCCGCATGAACGTCGGCTCGGCTAATCAAACACAATCTTAATTTGCATAAACAAAGGGATCACTCAATGTGAGAGTAGGTTATAATCATATAAAACTTCTAATTTACAACTTAGATTAAAGTATTTTGAGTGGTTGTCAATAAAACTTGAAAATAATATTCTACATAAGTAGGGTGTTCAAAGTTGACAACGATTGAGATATTTATAATATGTCTTGTTGGAATCATCTTCTTTTACATATAAAAATGTAAGTTTCTTTCGTATATAACGGACCAATAAAAAGAAGAAGCAAGATCTCCACAGTCAAAACTATATGGGGGCATAAGAATACCAAATCAATGTTGCTTTTAACTATTGGGAGGATGAGAAGAGCTTTCTTCTTCGTTCAGATCTACCTGACAGTATATATATGTACCCTTTACACTGTAGTTTAGTCATCAAACTTCCTTCTCCATTTTTTGAATGTAAACAAATCTTCTTTTTCATGAGGGGAATATACATCACCAGTTCACCAAAGGAAGATGCTATCTTTTATTATATTGTTATAGACGTGCATGTTAGGTTTCCATCATTAGCAAGATGCAATCTTCATGATATGTTGGAAGACAGAAAGAGATTCGATCCATGTTCAGCAAAGATGCAACTTGGATTATTTTTGGAATGATTACATCCACATTTTTTGGCATAAGCGCAAGAAGTTTTAGTATGGAACCAAAATTTGATTACATGGATTTAGATGGAGTCAACATTTAGTGGATGTGAGATTGGCGATATAAAGAAAAGCTACAATTGAAAATCTAATGTGACCCAAATTTATCCCCATGTCTTTTAGTAGATTGAAAGTTTGGTTAGATGTTTGTTGATATAGTGCTAATAATATGAAACTATGAATCAAACATACATGCGTGTCTAGTCTCATTCTCGTGGTCTTTGAATTCCTTTTTACTACAATTGTCAAATTAGTAATGGAAATTAGTAATGGAAAGGTACGTAGAGTCATTATGAACTGGAACTTAGGTTTTAAAAATCGAACCGGACATTGAATCGGCCAGTCTTTGATTTGGTCCAACTTGATTGGATTGTCGGTTCAATCCAACAAGCTAAATGTCCTGTATTGGTTAGTTACGCTTGTGTGTCTTTAGCTGTAGTGGTGCATATGCTATTACGATGTGACGTTGCCTCAAAACTATCCCAAGTCCATTCATAGATGCATATGTGTTTACAATAAAGCCTCGAAGCTAGAGAGTAGACTAAGGATAGGTATGCTTCTTAATTGTTCCTTTAGTGTCTAAATCTAGTTTTAAAAATACCAGGCCATACAAATGGTACATTCTTCTGAGTCAACATGGTCAAGGGCAAGGATTCGTGAAAATTCCTTCACAAATCTTCTGTAATAACTGACTTGTTCTGGAGAACTTGTATTTTTATAACAATCTTGGGACATTCTCAACTCATCAAGGCACTATTTTTTGCAAGATCTATAGATATACTGGTACAATAAATGACATGGACTATAAAGGATACTTCAAATAACCAAAGATCTCACTTGCTCTGTTTGGCGTATAACTTATTCTTCCTTATTGTCTCTAGTGCTTGTTAGAGATGATGTTCATATTGTTGTTTATCCTTTGAGTAGATGAGTATATCATCAATAATTACTACCACAAAGTGATATAGGAACTAAAGGAACACTCTGTTCAAATATCCATAATGGTCAGTGGTGCATTAATCAGTCCAAAGGGCATGACTAAGAACTCATAATGTGTGTATCTTGTGTGAAAGGCTATTTTAGAAATATTAGAGCCTCGAATCCTTAACCAAAGGTATACAACTCTTAAATCAATGTAAGAATATACAATGAAACCCTATAATTGATCAAAGAAGTTTTCTATTCATGGTAAATGGTTGTGATTGTTTATTGTGTTTTTATTTAATTGTGTAAAGTCAATGCATATCCAGCTCTTTTCTACACAAAAAGGACAAGTACACCGTAATATGAAGTACTAGGTTGAATGAACTTAAAAGTTCTTATAGTTGCACCTTTAATTGTCATAACTCAACTGGTATCATTTGATATGGTGGAATAGAGATCGGTGGAGTATCTTGGGCAAAAGCGATTGCAACCTCAATCTCCTGCTCATGCTGTAACCTAGGCAGTTCATCAAGAAGACATATAGGAAACCACAAACTATTGGCACATCATCTATCATCCATTTTGTTTCTGATGTCTTAGTCACATAAGCAAAGTAGCCCATGCTCCCATGCATTAACATTCATTATGCCTTAAATCCAAAGACATATACTATTTCGTCATTGGATGTTTTTCAATGAAGGAGAATTCTATGGAGTTAGGAAGGTGAAAGATTATTGACTTCTTGAAAAAATTACGGCGTACATGGTACTTTTCCAAGCAATCCCTTACAAGGATGATATCAACGTCACTCATTTTAATGATTAGTAGAGAAATATGTGGTTTGTGTCTTGTAATTATAAATACTTGTCCTCTTGATCCCTGATTTAAATATGAGTTTTGCAATTCTATCAAAATTTTATCTAAAGGGGTCATTAGATGTCAATCCATAAATGAATGCAAAGCACCATAATTAAACCAAGCATATACTAAAAACCAAATAAAGTAATAGTACCTCATACAACAGTTCTAAAATCATGGGATTGTTCTTTACCAATAACATTAGGCTAGCTTTTATGAGCTAGTGCACTAGATCCTGCAATGCTAACTGTGGACTTTCGCATCTGATACAATCCTTATGAGTCTTGTCATCTACCCTTTCATATACCTCATACTACTCCATTGTGAGGGATGGATGTCAAACTTATAATCCGGGTTTGATTTATCTCAGACTCTCTCAGCAATGGTCAATCCTTTTTAAAGTTTCAACTTGATGAATGTAGTAATATGTATGTGGTTATGTCTGAGATGTAGACCCATCCACATGTGCTAGATTATGTAGCTGAGACTCAAGGGTATAATGGGGGTCAAGTGAAACCTCCTCTACTTGATGGCTCTTGACCCAAGGTTAGTGGTGAGGTAATACCATACCCCATTGGATGATAACAATGATCTTTATTGTTCAGTTTTCCCTTGTATTTGGATGGTCCATCCATAAAGTGAAAGTCTATTGTCTATCGATTAGCATCCCTTTCCATCTCAATACGAAAGATGATGCCCATTACTTCATATATGATGGTAGGTCTGAACACTATGAACTTCTCTCTGAGATATCCCAGATTCCAACTAACAAACTTGGTAATACACTTTTGGGGTGAAGATTCAAGAAATGGGGAGAATATAGTAGCTCAATGAAGTAAATATGATAGTCTTCCACATCCCAAGGTCCTGGCTTAGAGAAGTCAACTTCCTTATCTTTAATTCTCCACAATAAGAGAGGTAGAATCAGGTATAGAACCTTTCCTCAAAAGTATCCCATGGAACAAGCTATACCAATTGTTCCAAAACAACTCTCCACCATTGTCTTGCGTGAACATCTAGGGAGTATTTAACAAAATGCACCCAACAATATGTTAGTGCATGTGTAATTATCAACATTCTACCAAACACATCAAGCCATACTTCTGCCTCTACAAGCATCTCTATGAACTAAAATCACAAAATTTTACATTTACACATATTTCTATGCTTAAGAAGGGCCTTTGTTGATGCTCTTCTATTTGCGATAAAAACAGATTCATTAGAGGGTTGGTAGCTAACTTCTTCCTTTAAAGGGTGTATAGAACCCTCAACTCGGGCATCCTCATTTGTAGATGATTTAGGTCTCTCATGTTAGGTATTGAGTCTCTTCTCCAATTCATGTTGCCTTTCCTCATCTCTTAGAGCATTGCCATCATTGCAGCCACTTTCCTAGCCGATTTTTGATCTATCATGATCTTAAGGTTGAATCAAGGTAATCGGTTATTTTTTTCAGTTTAGCATGATGTACATTGGGTCATTGGATTATGACTAGTATTGGAATAAATTATTAAGATCGGAGTATTAAAATGTTCTTAGTATCAAAACACCTCTATTAGCTAATAATTACTAAATAAGTTACAAGAGTAATTAGGATTTCATACCAATCTATCATGACCCTGATTTCGAGTCGTCGGATCCTCCGATTTACCGGATTTGATTATTCATCAATAATTTTATCCAATAATAACATCTAACATCATGCACAGATTGTAATTGAAAATAATAGAAAAGTATCAAATATTTTTCCATTCATAAAATAAAGTTTAGATAACATAATGTCCTGATATATCTGAACTACTGACTACATGAGACTAGAAGCAACTACAAGTGGTTGGCTAGATAGCAAATGTCATGATGATGACTCACCAATGTTTGTTTGATTTTCATAAAATATAGGATAGGGATGAGAGAGCGTCTAATAATGAATAAGAGATAATTAAATAAGGAAATTTAGAAAGATTATTATACTAGAAAATTTCCATTTCTTCTTTATATCACTTATTCCATTATCCTACGTTTTATTCCCTGTCGGGGATTAGTCTAGGTGATATTATCACCTATCATGTACAACAAATCTATAATACTCTGAGATTGAGGGTGCATTGAACTAGATGTTATGATGCAGCACATCACCTCAATTAATCCTTCGAAGCTACCCTAAAAGTTTTACTTTAATTTATTATTCGGTACATTTAAACCCTCAGCCCATCTGACAAGGAAGCACATCATTCTCAATGACCTGATTGCCTATAGGCTAGCAATCATTTAATCTTCTTTATCAACGGCTAAAAAAATACATGTTATCATGACACAATGGCTACTTATCCCACTGATGAATCCCCATTTCATACCTTTATTCTTTCATTTTGGACTTAAATCCATAGCTAAATGCATGTATATAACATAAATTTGATCAAAATACCATTCATTTATTGATATAAAAATATTGTATGAAATACCATGTTTAATGCCAAAATAAAAGAATAAATAAAACAAAAAAAAGAATGAAATGTCAAAGACACTGAATGACCCTAGACTTCGAGATCAAGTCATCATGATAACTTGGTCGACAAGGAATAAGGTAGGGGGAGATAGGGCAAATCAATTGTATAGAAAACAACCTAAAAACCCTAATTCTTCTTGTTCACAAATTACATTTTGGGGCCTATTTTATTTTCTTATTTTTATACCTCAAATAATAAATCCTCTATACAAAAGTTGCACATAAAAATACAAAGAAAAATACAAAATTAATTTCTTTCAAAAATAATGCAAAGTGTGCCCGGGACACACAGAATAAAAAGCCGCAAAGAAAAGTTCACAGACCTATATCTTCTACATACTGATTCTAAATTGACCAAACTCATCTTTAGTATTCATAAAACTAAATTATCTATTTAATGAAGGTGCTTTCATCTAATTTGGATTTAAGATGCAGAAGTTAGCTTTTGGGCCCTCATTGTGCAATATACATATATAAAATAATCAATATATTTATTCTTTATATTTTTCACTATCATATATTTCTATATATTTGTAAATATTATTTAAAACACATGTAAAAAGTAAAATTAGAATCAAACTATTAAAAATTCATAAAGATGAATAAAGTATTAAACTACATAGATGAAATGTACCTATATAATATGTATACTTAATTATTTAAGTAAATAAATAAATTCAGAAAAAATATGTAAATGTATATATATATTTTTTTAAATATATAAATTATGTACATAAAACAATAAATTATAAAATACAAAATAAAAATTAAATACATCATGTATAGGCAATTATACTTACAATCATACTTGAAAAAATTAACACAAAATAAATAAGTCGATAAAATAAAAATAGTTTCCTAAAATTAGTACATAAAATAATGACCAATATTCATATTTTAAGGAATAAAATAAAAAAATCATTAGCTATTTGATGAATCTCCATTTCATCACCTTTATTCTTTCAAATTTGACCTTCATTCCCTAGCTAAAGCATGTATATATCATTAATTTGCCAAAATAAACACTATGTAAACTGCACAAGTCATTGTATAAATACTGTAATTATTTCCAAAAGAAAAGAATAAAGGCAAGAAATAAAAAGAGTGAAGTGTCAAGGACACTAAATGACCCTAATCCCCGAGACTCAGTCATCATGATGACCTAGTCAATAAGGAATAAAGTAGGGGGGATATGGCAGATAAATTGTACAGAAACCACACCAAAAGTCTCATTTTTAATTCACTAATAATTAACTTTTGGCACCCCATTTCTACAATTAATTTTGTAACTCAAATTAATAAACTTTTCATATGAAATTTGTAGATAAAAATTATAAAAAATTTAAAATTTATTTCACATAAAAATAATAAAAAATGTACATTCTACACTCAGAACAAAATTCCAAAAATCCAAACTTCACAGACCTGTATCTCCTCCATACGAACTCAGAATGCACCAAAATCACTTTAATTGTATATAATCTTTAATAATCTATATAATGAAGATGGTTTCATTTAATTAGGATTTAAGATGCAAAAGTTAGGTTTTGGACCCCTGTTGTACATTGTACCTGAATAAAATATTCATTTTATTTATCTTTATATTTTTTTACAATTTTATACTTTTATAATTATGTAAATATTATTTATAACATATGCACATAATTATAATAAAATAAAATCATTAAAAATTGATTAAAATAAATAAGTGTATAAAATACATAGATGAATTATGCATACTTATACCTATGTAATAAATACCCATATTTATTTAAGGGTACATATAACTTCAGAAAAATAAAATAAAAATATATTTATGTGTAATTAAATAAAATATAGATTCAGAAATTATGTATATAAAATAATAAAATATGAAATACAAAATAAAAATAAAATATATAGAATATATGTAAATATACATGTATTTGTACATGTAAAAATTAACATGTCATAAATAACCTCTAAAAAATAAATAAAAATAGAAATTAAATACTAAATAGAATAAAAAAAACATTTTTATTTCAAAAACTAAAATTAATCAATCCATTTACCATTTTTTTATTGATTTTATGATATTTTATGGATTCCCTTTTTTCTAGTTAGTCCACGTGGACCAACCAGGGAGCTTGCTTTGTTGAGTTGGATCAACTCTTCGACCCATGTCACCTACCTTCGGTAGACCTGTCAACCACCCATCTTCTCCCCTTTTCCGGGGTGTTTAATCACTCTATTCGATTTGATCGCTCATGCATATTAATCGTCGATCGATTGTGCACGCCTAATCCTAAAACCCCCTGTGCATACCCTCGATTCATCGGAAATCACTGGCCAATAAGATCCTCTTCATTTTCTATAAATAATTGCCCTCTGCCTCCTTACTCGAATTTGATCCCTCTTTCTTGAGCTTTAGCCCCTCAAATGTAGTCATGGAGCTCCGTCGTGGTGACAACCAGTGATTGCTACCGATCTATAGTGAGGAGAGTGCGGGAGGAGGTGCATCCACTCATCGTCGGAGCTCCATCCAGTGGTTCCGTCTCCTAGAGTTTCAGCCAGTCGAGGCCCTTATCGTTCGTTTTCTGGTAACTTCCTTAGCCTAGATTTCATTTCCATAGTTAGTTTTAGGTTTAGTCAATCAGTTTAGGGTTAAACACAATTTTAGCATACGCTTGGAGTTCGAGCTCCATGCTTAATCCATAGCATTTTTGAATGTGATTCGACCCACTAATCACTCCATTTCGATTCCCTTCCATTTCTCCACAAGAATTACCCATTCCCCCCTTGAATCTCGTATGGATTTGAGGTATTAGAGCTCCATCTGCCACTGCTTGCCTGAGCTCTATTTCTACCCCATTTCACGAGGTTTTGCACCTCCATTTTTTGACCGAGAGTTTTGTCTCAAGTCGACCCATCTTTTTGTGTAGGTCCACGTTGTAAACCACGCATTTTTAGGCACTTTTGAAGCTCAATCTCGGCTCCAGAAATAAGAGACCCCAAGTCCCCTTCTCTGGGACCTGGAAGCTCATTGGACCCACAATACAGATGCAGAAGGATACGAGAGAGCTGCTAGACCCATCGGAGGAGAGGATCGAGGCCTGACAAAGGAGTATTTCACGATCAAAGTGAAGATGGAGGAGTGTTCCTCCTTGTTATTCATGACTGCTCAGATACCGTTGGATCAAAGCCATGGCCTAGATCTAATCTGGGCTTTCCAATTTAATTGAAGCGGTGCGTGCCTCTAGCCGTCCGATGCAACTTAAGTGAGCCACGCGGAGCACTCAACACCATCCACTTCTGCCGATCTTGGGTATTTTGTGAAGAACCCTCCCACCTTTCTTTATTTAGCTTTAATACTTAAAACTTTCATCTGTTTGTAAATTAATTTGTATATTTTGCACATTGGACCCCATGTTTTATGTTATTGCGTATAGGTACTTGCCAAGCTCAGTGAATACACACGTTTAATTTGTAATAATTGCATGTATACCCTTAAAATGTTTATCTTAATTGCATTTTGGCCCTTGTGAGCTACAGTATTTTTTATTAATTTTGCTTTATTTATCAAAAAATAACTATTGCTGTCATTTTATTTGGAAAAATTACCAAAAAAGCCTAAAATCATGTTTTTAACGCTATCTAGTTATATTGGGTGTTTGATGCAATTTTCCACTTATTAAATTTTATTTAGGAGTGACTTGTCCCTGTCCATTTTAGAAAACCCCAAAAATATAAAAATACCCTAAAAATCCTTGAAAAAAATATTGTAGTTTCTTTTTGATATTTTTTCACTCATATCCAAAAACCAACTAAAAATATCAAAAGAAAATCAAAAAAAATCACAAAACCTTGAAAAACTTATAAAACTGATAAAAATGTTTTGAAAAAACCAAAAACCATATTTTCTTTTCCGTTCCGTATATTATGATATCTAGTATATTGGGAAAGTACATTCAACCTAGCTATATAATACATATTTAATTATTTAAAACCCATAATAATTAGAAAAAATACCCAAAATCACAAAAAATAGTAGAAAAGATAAAAATACAAAAACATTTTATTCTATAATTTTTTATTATTTTTAGCTATATTTATATGTTACCCTATATATCCTATATATGCATATATATACCTATATATTTTTTCTAATTAGTATAATTATTTTAAATACCTAAATATATTTTTAATTTCTTAAAAAATAAAAAGGACTATTCTGGAATATATTTCTAGATTATATATATTATGTATTTATTACCTATATAGTATTCATATTATCCTTCATCTACATATGCTCCTATTATCCTTATACATGTATATATCCCGTTATATATTTACTAAATATATTATAAATTAAAAATAAAATTTAAACTAAACAATTATATAAATAAAAATAATAATAAATATGTTCTTAATTAATTAAAATACACATACACTTTGGTTGATACTGAGCATAAACATACCTATTACACGGTTTTGCTTCCTATGTTCGACCCCTACCTGCTTGCCATTATACATATTCATTGTAGGGTATAATAAGATTTCATTCACACACTTACTCTTGATTGCTTTGTTTCTCTATTGTGTGGGTTGATTGTTGTTCAGCCTAGAGATCTTTGAGAGGAGTCACTTCGATGACTTCGCTCCTGCCTTGTGTGGAGCGTACGACTCTCTCCTGGGATTTTTGGGATGAATAAATGGCACCATTGCCGGGGAGCAACATGCTGTAGTATTTTGTTGTATATATTGCTCATTATTCTTCTTTCATTTTCTACCCTTTTATTTTTGATATTATTTGATCTGTTCTAATCCAATTCTCTTTGTGGATTTTCTTGCGAGGAATCGCGTGGCGGCGACCGCTTCTTAGGAGGTGTACTCGAGCGACGCTTGGATTGGCCTTTTCTGCATAGGCCAGTTGGAGAGAGCAAGAGAAGTACTAGGAAAGAAGGAGAAGAACAACTTGTCAGCTAGTTTTTTTATTTTAATTTATGAGAGAGTGTGTCATTTTATTTCTATCTATTATTTGTAATAATTTGGACACTACTCTACATTACGAGGTTCACTTCCCATGTGTCTGTTCACCTCGGGGCCTCATCGTGGTTTTTCACGTTTCACGTCTTTATTTTATTTTGTTTCTCGTGTTTTGAATTTCTGCCTTTATTTTTGCTTATTTTATGTGATTCGAGCCCCTATATTTAAGCTTGATTGCATCAGTATCTAGGACCAAACACCTAATAGAAGCATGTACCTATAGTGATATACATTTGGACTTAGTCAAATAATTAATTGCAAATACCTTGAATTTGGAACCACATGCCGTGAGGAACTCCGTACAACACTTGCAGGACCCATTGTGGTGGGCATCAGGGAGTTCCCAAGACTGGACACTTAGGATCCATTTTGAGTTATTTGCATTTTGTTCTTCCTTATAATAGGAAGTATTGTTTAGGATGGTTTCATCGCTTGCATACATCCATATAGTGTAAATATTTCAATTCTGTCTTGCATCCTGCATGGAGAGAGATGGGAAGCACTGTAAGTCTTTTTACTTTGCATGCATCATTTGATACGTGGATAGATTTCCATCCTCGTATCCACTTGCACTGCTTTTTCGTTCTCTCTGCCCTATTTTATATCACATTTAGGATTAAAAGAAAAATACAAAAAAAAATGTCAGGCAGACTGCTTTGAAAAATATCCAAAAAAGTGAAAACTTAAAAATTTAAAAAGAGACTGCTAACTTAACTTGACTTTAATTAAAATTGGTAATGTACATCATTGTTTTCGGTTCATAAAACCCTCATTGCTTTAAGGTACGCTCCAGACTGAGCAATGAGCGACCCCTAAGGATAGAACCCAAATCCCGACATGTGGAGCTTTGATTATCACCTAGGACGACGAAGTATGGCGCTTCTATCGTACATGATCGAGTAGGGCTTTGTCATCGATGGTGTTCCTACCTTTTGTGGAACATCGACTTGGTCTGAAGTACTGAGCTTAGTCCATACCCTCATGGGTATGTCTATCTCATCAGTTTACGTCCGAGTACCTCGCTTGTGAGGGAAGTAGTGGTTTCGCCTATTGACTTCCTTTCTCTATACTCTGGCTGAGTACCCCCCCAGGCACGTGATTAAATTCTTTTCAATACACATATCACATGTTACAAAGTAGGTGGAGAAGTAAGAGGCACTTTCCTAGTAGTACACACACTCCTATAGGATTAGCGTACTTTAGGACTTCTTAAAAGATTTTCATGTAATACAACGATAAAATTGAAAAGATAAAAAATAACCAAACTCTTATAGCTTCACTTGGGTTGTGTTGGTGAATTCAAAACTTGTATGGTGTTTGTTTGATTATATTAATATCCAAGATCAAAGTCCCTCATGCTTGTGCACATTTTTCCTTCATTTTTTTCTTTTTATTCTCATTTGACCCCGCTCGCTTTTAAGCCATTCTACTATTTTACAACTCCTTCATTCCTCCATTCTCGATCTCTACTTTGACCTTTAAACTCATGGATGGCTTAGTCGGGACTCCTCCAACACCGACATTGATTCCATGCACTCATCGTCTCCAATAATTCAGGGTGATTCTCGAGAACTCAGTTCGGACTCCGCGAACCGATCTCCAGACTCCCCATCTTCTCTAATAATCTGGGATCACTCTTGTCCCGAACACTGCCTATTTTGGATGATAATTGATTCCACTCTTTATACATCGCCATCCTTAATGAAATTCTATGTTGACCTTAACATAGAACGATTTATTACCTCAGGTTCTTCAATTCAGACTAATCGGGGTATTATTCCATTTGCAGATCAAGAGCCCGATCTGGAGCTACATATTTTGGCAGACTCAGATATAGAGAAAGAAATGACTCCCAATATAGCCAGTTGTTGTATTGCTTGAGCCAAGGCATCGAAGTTTACCGCAGTGGTGGAGGGTTGGGTTACGGGTTGTGCTATTGGTTGTCTGGGTTGGGTGTGATTTTGAAAATGAAGTTGTTTTGTCCATTCCACCCAGAATTTGATTGTTCTCTCCATCCTGTGTTGTGGTTGTTTGAATATGCTCCTCCTTGATTTCTCTGCACCCAATTCACAGTCTCAGGAGTCATGTCTTGATTATGGGTGAATGTGGTGTGGTCAACTTCTTGGACGATGGGATTATCCGTGGCCAATTTTCCTATGGCTTGAGTCATGAGTTCCATTTGTTTTGAGAGGGTTTCCCATTTATCAAGATTCTCTTTGCTAGATCTCTCTTGGTCGATGATGTTGACTGTCCTCGTGTTCCCACTGTATTGTTCAATTGAGGAACTATTCACCGAATTATCAGCCATATTTTCAAACAAAGTCCAAACAAAATGCTTATCACGGCTGATGTAGTTTCCATCATTGGAGCCATCAATCACTCTCTTAAATGATGTATCTATGCCCTCGTAAAATATCTGAACTAACTTCCATTTGGGGATGGCATGATGAGGGCATTTCCTTTGAAGTTCCTTAAACCGTTCCTAGGCTTCATGAATGGGCTCTCTGTTTTTCTGAGTGAAAGATGAAATGGCTTGTCTCAGAGCATTGGTTTTTCCTATGAGGAAATATTTCCTGATGAAGGCTTCCCTTAAGGCATCCCATGAAGTGAGAGGAGTTCCGTAATTCCGAAGCCATTGGAGTGCTTTGTCTTTGAGTGACTAGGTGAAGGCTTTCATGTAGATGTATTCTATTTCTACCCCAGGGATACTCATTGTGTTACAAGCAGATCTGAAATCTTGGATGTGGAGGAAGGGATCTTCAGAGTCATTTCCATAGTACTTTGGGATTAAGGAGAGGGATGCGGGCTTTATTTCGAAGTCTCCTACTTCAGACAGGATTTGGACCCAACGAACTAAGTCTTCTGCAGCCGGGTTGTAATGCGTGCTTATGGGAGGTGGTCAGATGAGAGGTGCTATGGTCTGGCGGATCTTCCATTTTCATCTCTCAACAATTGCAGTTGATGCAGGATGAGATCCATAAGGTTTGGTCTTTCTTCTCCCATGTCTCCCAGGTCAAGTGAATTCTCAGATTTCTGTTAAAGGAGATGGGTTGGATTTTGATTTATAAACTAGGTCGTAATATAGAGGTTGTTGTAATGGATTTTTCAGAGACCTAGGACCTACCATACACAACACAAAACACCAGATAAGTTATTGATTCACCAACTCACATAAAAATTACCGCGGGAGCAGTTATCTTTTCAATTTTAGTTTAGTGATTCAATGAATGTTATCAGAGAATTTATGGGTCCTTTAATGAAGAGGTGGGTGTGGAAGATTGTGAGAAATCGATGTCCTAATCCGGCTGGGGAATCCAGGGTGCGGTACTCAGATCGAGGATCTGCTCTTCCCATAAGAACATGTGCCCAACACATCGAGGAGTTACGATTTCTCTCTGCAATCCCACGTAGCACCAGGGATTTTTGTCTCTATCCAAGGTTTCTATGTGCTCATGATTTTTGTGTCATACATGTGCATCAAAACAAGCATTCAGAAATTTTGCCCACTTTCTGCTCGGGCTACCGCGGTGGCCTTTCTAGCTTATCTTTTTCGTGTGATAAAGCATGTTTTGGTGATCTTTCTAGGTGAGAGAGGGAGAAGACCACATAGATGATGCAAAGGAGAAGTATTTTTTAATATTTTCGGTTTAAATTCGGAGCACAAATAAATGAAGAGATTTTAAAAAAAACCTAAGATGCCTAAGAGAAAGAAGAGCTCATAGTACCTGCACTTCTGGTGCTAATCTGTATTTTTTATCCTGCTGATGGCGAGCTTTTCCGAGAAGAGGGGAGGGGAAATTAAGATTACAATTTTTTTAAAACAAATTACAAGTTTGCTAAAATAAAATGCACAAAACGACAAGTATTTTTTTCTTTTTGAAGCCTAAGTACCTGCAAAACTAAACAAAAAATACGCGGATTAGATAATTGAAAATAAGTAAAAATGAAGAAGAAAAAATTGCAAATGTTGCCTAGTCCCCGGCAACGGTGCCAAAATGTTGAGCCGATTTTTCGCGGTTTAAAAAGTTGATTTAATCAAGTCATTGTTTTCCCACAATAAGTCGACATCAAGCAAATAATATCACAACTACGAGCACGATGAATGTATGCAAAAAGTATGCGGAAAGTAGAGGATCGAATCCACGAGGACCAAATAAGTTTGCAATTTTAATTCGATATCTAACACATAAAATGATAAGTGAAATAGATGAAGTAAAACTTCAAAAGGAAATACTTCAAAGATATGCAGTCTAATCAATTTTGAAAGTAAAGGATATGCTTGAAATACTTAGAATAAAAGATAGTTCAAGGGTTTAGATGCACATGACATATAAAAAAGAGAGAGAGAGAGAGAGAGAGAGAGAGAGAGAAAGGAATAGAGTTTCTCATGCACGCATGGAGAGCCTGGATGTGGATGATGGCTTCTAGACGTACACCCGCACGCGGAGGAGGTAATCGGGGGCTGGAGTGTGTGGCTACAAAGTGGAATGCGCAATTGCGGGCTGCGGAGAGGTGGAGTTGATGCAGCAACTCACTGTGTAAGGCGGAGACAGGGCTGAACTTCTATGGCCGAGGATGCGCGAGGACGATGGTTGCGGTGCGCAGCCGCAGTCTTGGAGGAGGCAGGTCACGCTAGAGGATGAGGCGCGCTGAAGAATTGATGGTTGGTTGTGCGCACAAGGGTGTTGCAAGCTTGGGAGTGCTGCTGTGGGCTGGAACAAACCGCGAGGAGGAAGAGAGCGCATGCAACTGTTGTAGGCTGGAGGACAGTGCTGGGCGCAAGCCAGGTGGTGCGTAGCCGGTGGTGCACCGTACGCAAGGAGAATGGAGGCCGCTGGGCGTATAGCCTGGTTGCTGTGCTAATGGCGCACGGGGGAAAGATGTTGCGAAGGAGGATGACACGTCGGAGGTGCGGACTGGAGGAGCACCGCAAGGAGGAGGAGAATGGCCGGAGGTTGTTGGCACTACACCTGTGCCTGCATGAGGAAAAAAACAAGAGAGAGAGAGAGAGATAGGTAGAGAGAGATCGAGAGTAAGAATGAGGGGGGCCGATCAACCTGCATTTGCATGAGGTCCTTTTTATAAAGGCCCTATGCGTCTCCTCAACATGAAAAGTCACATGCATGTAAAGACAAAAGCAATTAATTTCATTCATGCATGGGGAAGAGAGAGATTAATATGGACGGCTCTTTCATGGGAAATAGGAGAGAGAGAGAGAGAGAAAGAGCGAGTAAATAAAGATGGTGCACATGCATGTATGATCTTTAAAGAGTGGGAATTTTTCACTCTCAACCTTCCCCTTTTCTTTCCAACAAATTGTCAATGGAATGTTGGATGCTATATTATTATATACATTGCACTTTCATTTTCTCTTTTATTGTAGATGATGGAAATTTAGTATAAATATATTCTCACCATATATAATCAATACATAATATGTGAATGGATAATTAATCACGATTTTCTCCTATGCAATTATGGAATAAATAACATGTGAGTTATGCAAGATTGCAGATTATATGTCAAATATTGGGCTTGATCTTCGCATAATTGTATTATACCAATATATATTGTAATCATCATTAATGTACTTTCTTAGATTTGATACATGAAAAACACCATGTATTGCCGAAAGATGTGGAGGAAGAGCAAGTCTATATGCCACTTTTCCAATCCACTGAATGATTTCAAAGGGACCCACGAATCTGGGTGCTAATTTCCCACGCAAGGCAAAGCTCTGAACACCCTTCATAGGTGATACTTTGAGAAATACAAAGTCACCAACCTCAAATTCAAGGTCTCTTTGCCTGGTATCACTATAGCTTTTCTGGCGACTCTGGGCAGTTATTAGTCTTTTTTCGAGCAAGCTCTACAGCTTCCCGTGTCTCCTGAAGTCTATCTGAATCATAAAGGTTTTTTATTCCAACCTCTTGCCAACACAAAGGAGTAGTACACCTACGCCCATAAAGTGCTTCAAATGGTGTCATGCCAATACTTGTATGGTAACGGTTGTTGTATGTGAATTCTGCAAGAGGCAAATGTTTCAACCATGACCCTTTCCATTCTAAAGCACATGCTCGTAACATATCCTCTAAAGTCTGAATAGTACATTTTGATTGACCATCTGTTTGTGGATGATATGCTATGCTCAAGCATAGTTGTGTACCTAAGGCTTTAATGAAGTTCTCCTAATAGTGTGAGGTGAATCGTGAATCTCGATCGGAAACTACTTCCTTTGGAATACCATGGAGGCAGATCACATGTGTAATATATAACTCATCAAGCTGGTCTGGAGTGAAAGATAGGCTTATTGGAATAAAGTGTGCCACCTTGGTCAGACGATCTATTATAACCCAGATACTATCCTTACCACCAGTCTTCTGAGGTAAGCCAATAACGAAGTCCATGGAAATGCTTTCCCATTTCCACTCAGGTATGGGGACGGGTTGTAACAATCCTTGTGGCTTTTGGTGTGAAGCTTTTACCTGTTGGCAAGTGAAACATGAATTGACAAACTCAACAACATCTTTCTTCATTCCTGACCACCAAAAGTATGAATGAAGATCCTTAGACACCTTCGTAATTCCTGGATGAATAGATAATCTAGAACAATGAGCTTCACGTAAGATGTCTTTCCTCAGTTCAGGTATGTCTGGTACACAAGCTCTGTGATGGTTATATAGTAACCCATCTTATATCTGGAATCCCTCTATCTCATTATTCTCAAGTTATTGTCTCAAGTCTTTTAAGGACTGGATCATCCTCCTATCCTTTATTTATTTTATCCCAAATCTCTGGTTTGTATCGGTGAGAAATAGTTATAGTATCAGCACTACTATCAAATGGTTTCCATTCACTTAACGTTGATAGTAAACCCCAGAACTGGATAGCACTCACTAACCCAGGTGAATAAGTTCTTCTGCTAAGGGCATCCGCTACGACGTTCCCCTTACTAGGGTGGTTGGAGATAGTGCAATCATAATCTTTCAACAACTCTAGCAACCATATTTGTCTCATATTGAGCTCCTTTTGATCAAACAGATATTTCAAGCTTTTATGATCGGTGAAGATATCAAAAGTAATACCATACAGGTAATGTCTCCATATCTTTAAAGCAAAAACTATGGCAGCTAATTGAAGGTCATGTGTTGGGTAGTTCTTCTCATGTGTACTGAGCTGTCGTGATGCATACGTAACTACCTTACCATGTTACATAAGAACCGCCTCAAGTCCTTCTTTAGATGCATCAGTGTACACTGTAAACCCTTCACTCTCGGAGGGTAGAGTAAGGATGGATGCAAATGTTAGGCATTCTTCCAGTGTTTGGAAACTAGTTTCACATGCATCTGACCATATGAATGGAACTTTCTTCTGGGTCAACCTAGTCATTGCAATGCTATTCGTGAAAAGTCCTTCACAAATCTTCTATAATATCCAGCTAATTCCAAAAAAGTTCGTATTTCTGTGACAGTCTTCGGGCGTTCCCAACTCATCACCGCACTAACCTTTGTAGGATCAACTGATATACCTTCCCAAGAAATAACATGGCCTAAGAAAGATACTTCAGATATCCAGAAGTCACATTTGTTACATTAAGCATACAGTTTGTTCTTCCTGAGAGTTTCAAGTGTCTGTCTGAGATGATGTTCATGCAGATACTTATCCTTAGAGTAAATAAGTACATCATCAATAAAGACTACTACAAAGTGATCTAAGAACTCATTGAATACTCTTTTCATGAGATCCATGAAGGCTGTTGGCGCATTTGTCAGTGCAAAAGGTAAAATTAAGAATTCATAATGCCCGTATCTAGTTCGAAAAGCTATCTTGGGAATATATGTATCTTTAGTTTTCAACTGATGGTATCCAGATCTTAAATCAATCTTGGAATACATAGTTGAACCATGTAGCTGATCAAAGAGATCATCTATTCTTGGCAGAGGATACTTGCTCTTTACGGTCTTCTTGTTTAGTTGTCTATAGTCAATGCACAACGGCATTGACCCATCCTTTTTCCTGACAAATAAGACAGGGTGCACCTCATGGTGAAGTACTAGGACGAATGAATCCTTTATCTAACAGTTCTTGCAACTGTACCTTTAACTCTTGTAACTCAGCTGGTGCCATCCTATACGGAGAGATAGTGATAGGCTGAGTATCAGGTATGAGAGAGATTTCAAATTCAATCTCTCGCTCAGGTGGTAATCCAGGTAGTTCCTCTGGAAATACATCAGGAAACTCGCACACTATAGATATATCTTCCATCATTCTGTCTGACCCCGATGTAGTTGTTACATAAGCTAAATAACCTTGGCACCCTTGCTCTAACAATTGATGTGCCTTCAATGTAGAGATATATTCTATATTATCATTGGATGTCTTTCCAATGAACTGGAACTCTATCGAGTTAGGAAGGTGAAACGTTACTGTCTTCTGAAAACAGTCAAGACATGCATGATGCCTTTCTAGCCAATCCACCCCTAGGATAAGATCAAAGTCCTCCATTTCTATTAGTAGTAGTGAAACAGGTAACTGATGTCCTGCTATCAGTACTATACAATTAGCTAGGATTTCTCAGATTATAAATACTTGTCATCCTGATTCTATCAGATAGGACTGTTGTACTTCTACTGGTATCTTACCCAAAGTGAGTACTAACCGTCGAGCAATAAATGAATGTGAAGCACCAGAATCAAATAAGGCATGTACTGAAAAGCCATGAATAGTAACGGTACCTCGTACGACTGTGCTTGAATTGTAGGCTTGTTCTTCAGTGATTGCATTGAGCTGGCCATTAGGATTAGGCAAGCTAGAACCCGCAACACTTTGTGGTGGTTGCTGTGTAGGAGACGTTCTTTTTGAGCCATGACCTCTACCATGTCTTCCTCCGTGTGTTGCTCTATTGCTTGAGGTGGATGTTATACTGTTAATTGGGGTTGGTTTAAACCCTGAACCTCTCAACTTTGGACAATCTTTCTTGATGTGGCCTTCCTGATGACAGTAAAAACACACACGTGCTCCTGGTTGAGCTGAAGACCCAGCCACAGAGGTGCTAGCTCCTACTGCTGAGTCGCGAGGATATAGTAGAGGTCTAGAGAAACCCCTTCTTCCAGATAATTCCTGGCCCAAAGTCTGTGGAGAGCTTATATTAGACCCGACTGGATGATAATGATTGTTTCTTTGGCTATAATTCACCATACGTTTGGATGGTCCACCAGTAAAGTGAAAGCTTCTTCTTTGGTGGTTCTCATCCCTCTCCATCTCAATACGAGCGGCGATGTCCATGTCTTCATCTACAGTGGTGGATCTAAAACCTGCAAGCTTCTCTCTCAAATCTCCTTGAAGACCGCTAAAAAATTTGTAAGACACTCTTGTGGTGAAGCTTCTAAAGATGGGGAGTAACGTAGCAGCTCCGTAAAGTGAATATGGTAATCTTTTACATTCTTGGATCCTTGGTTCAAAGAAGCCAACTCCCTCTTCTTCAATTCTTCCCAATGGGAGGGACAGAAGTGAGTTTGGAACCTTTCTTCAAAAACATCCCATGGAACAGGATCTACTAATTTCTTGGAAATGGCTCTCCACCATCGTCTTTCATAGTCTGCTAAGGAGTAATCAGCAAAGTGCACCCAAGTATCTGCTGGTGCGTGTATTATTCTCAACATCTTGTTGACGTCATCAAGCCATAGTTCTGCCTCAGCAGGTGTCTCTATGCATTTAAATCGAGGAATCTTTCCCTTTCGGTAATTGTCTAGTAATGTTTGGTGTCTAAGAAGGTCCTTCTCCATTGCTCCTTCGACCGTGGTAGAAGCAGACTCAGTTGAAGATGGTAACTAGATTCTTCCTCAGAAAGATGGACAGAACCTTCAATCCTAGCATCCGCAGGCTTAAATACCTCGGGTCTCTCAGCTTGTGCATTGAGTCTCTCCTCCAATGTTTGCTGCCTTTGCCCCATGTCTTGGAGTATTGTCATCATAGCCGCTAATTGTCTGGACACGTCTTGGTCTGCCATGATCCTGGGATAAGTCAAGGCCAAAGGTTAGGTCCTATATGTCTTAGCATGATGTACGTAAGGGACAATGACTTGTGAATGGTATTGCAGTCAATTATTATAATCAAAAGATCTTAATACAACCTTATTTTTTGAATACCGCTCATAATTGTTAACTACTAAATAAATTATTGGAGTAACCAGGCTCTGATACCAATCTATCGCGATCCCGATTTCCGGACCGTCGGATCCTCCCATATCCGGATCTGGTTACTCAGCAATAATTTATCCAGCAATCACAACTAACATTCAGAAACAAATTGCAAATAAAAATACTCAAAAATAAGTATTTAATACTTTTCCATTCACAAAATAAAGTTTACATGATCCATTGTCCCACTACAACCATTTACATGGGCATCAGCTGAAAGGAAATACATAGAAAGATTACTAACTACCTTACAAAGTAAAGCTACCCTGGCTTGCTGGATGTCTATTAGGTAAGCTGGCTGGATTACTAAAGTCCTTATGATGGCTTACCGACATCTGTTGGGTTTTCCATAAATCATAGGATAAAAATTAGCGAATGCTAAGTAACAAAGAAGAGAAAAGCAAACAAATTGTATAATTTTTCAAAACTCGTTATCACAAAAAGTTTCATTCCTTCTCATTAGTTTAAGTCATATTCCATCTTATTCCACATCATGGATTAGTACAAGAGAATCCCACCATTCTTGGACTCCGAAGCTGTGGACCTTTCGAGATTGGAGATTGTGTTGATCTTGGTAAGCTTATGCCGCCGCACATCGCCTCAACCAATCCTCCAATACTACCCTGACAATTTCCTTTTCTTTTATTAATCAGGGTCTCAAACCCTCAGCCTGGAACACAAAGGAGCACACCGTCCTCGAGGACCCGGTTGCTTAAAACCTCAGGCTAACATTTAATCATGTAACCTAGCGGCTTTAAATACATGTTGTCGTGACCCAGCCGCTATTGAACCACACGTGCCTCCACATGGCACGACCACATCTTCTGTCGTTCAACCCGAATATATTGGCTCCCGGTACCATGCATTGCAAATCATTCATTTCGTGCGCACTTATCATAACATGGCAACCGTGTACCACCTAGGTAGGGAAAAGCCAATACGGGTTCCTTCCGACAAACCTACAAGTTGCATGCCCGACCTGTAGTTCTACTCCCAGTCATCCTTAACGTGACTCACAACCCTTTTTAGGATCCAACTTAAAACACATCAATTCCCATGATGTAATTCCTCTGTTAAGTCGTGGATTAGCGTGACCATAAATACTGAGTATATACTTACACATGTAATAATTCATATATTTATATACTAAATTTATGCTCTTTTAACTCCCAAACCCTATCTTTCCAATCTATTGCATTAATTTGATGCTTAAATATTATTTTAGTGGGAATCACAGAGCAACTTTTCGTATTTCTAAAAAAATAGCCAAATTAGGGTTCTTTATAGCGAAGAACATAAAATCAGGAATTTCAATAATCTCATATGAAAATTCAACAGCAAAAGGAAGGATTTCGTTACCTAATCAAGCTCTCTCTCGCGTTTGCAATGCTTTATCATGTTTCACTTTCAGAAAGATTGATTTAAGGCTCCTGAAACGATCGAATTTCATTTTCGTATCAAAAACGCTAAGAACGTGTCAAGAACACGAAGAATGAACGAAGAACACGGAGAACGTGAAGAACACGAAGAACACAAAGAACGCCAAGAACATATTTTCTCTTGAAATTTCAGCAGAGCTTCCCCTTATATCAGGACATATTTCTCGGAAAATTTCGACAGAGTTTCCCCTTATATCAGGACATATTTCTTGGAAAATTTCGGCATAGTTTCCCCTTATATCAGGACATATTTCAAAATAAAAACGAAAAAGTTTCCTCTCTAAAATCAATCGAGAGGAAAACAACAGCGAAATTGAAAGAATATAATCAAACAGCAAGCGATGGAGAATCGGTAGACATCACGCGTCTTAGGTGAGTGAATGTGTGACGAATCACAGGGTTCACTGACGTGCATAGCCGCCCGCACCTAAGTAGGGTATTACACTGATTTCTCCATCAAAACAGCTATAAAAGCGGAAAAGAAAGAACAATAAGCAATGGAGAATCGGTAGACACCATGCGTCTTAGGTGAGTGAATGTGTGACGAATCACAGGGTTCACTGACGTACATAGCCGCCCGCACCTAAGTAGGGTGTTACACAGATTTCTCCTCGAACCACAACAGGAAACAAATCGGAAAGAAAGATGAATCAAGAACAAAACTTCGAAGAAAAGAGGATGAATTGAAAGCCTAGCTTACGAAGCAACTAAGAGAGGATCGTACCTTCCTCCTCCTCGTTCTCCTGGCAGCGCTTCGCTAGCACTCCTTCCTCGCCTCCCACTCCTCCTCCCGACCTCTCGACCCTAGCCCTTGGGGTGGTGGTGGTAGTGGAAATCGTAGAGAATGAATAGGTAGGGGGGGCTATTTATAGGCTCTAGAAAACCACTAACCATGGTTAGAAAATCATGGTTTAGACCTTAACCATGGTTTAGTGGTCCATGATTTTGGCCCATGGTTTTGGACCATTGTTTTGGCCAAAACTTATCCCAAACTTGAGACTTAAGTTAGAACATTCCAGAGGATTCTAGATTCGCTAATGACACTTAATTATCACTAATCGTGATTAACTTTCACTCATTGCGATTTAACTTTCGAGGCTTATGCTTATCTTTTGCTAACTATTGATTAGTATTTGCTAATGATCATTAGAGGTTTTCAATGCGTCATTAGTTTCTTTAATCATGCTTAATTAGTCTTAGTGACAGTCATTATGGGTTAATGGCATCTTAACCCTCCTTACTTCTCTTTCTTCCGAAAATCATAACAAATCGAAACAAAGTCTGATTCACACGAAACAAATTCCATTGATTTTCTCTTGACGAATCGGATCTTATGATATAGGATCTGAGGGGTGCCATGTTCATGACTTTACATACATGGCCCAATACATTTCTTTCAATCACCATGAAGTGACTCTTCTCCCACGAGAGCACCAAATTGACTTCGCAACATCTTTGAAGTGCTTGGTCCAAATATGTAAGACATATATCAAAGCTATCTCCATAAATCGAAAATTAGTCCATGAAGACCTCAAGGAAACTACCAACCATGTCATCAAATACAGCTAGCATACATCTCTGAAATGTAGTTGGGGCATTAACAACCTAGAAAGCATCCTTCAGAATGTGTGTGTCTCAAATGGACAAGTGAAAGTAGTCTTCTCTTGGTCTTCGAACGCAATCATAATCTGATTATATTCGAAGTACCCATCTAAGAAACAGAAGTATTCCTTCGTGACCAATCTTTCGACTATCTGGTCAATGAAGGGTAGCGAAAAGTGATTATTCTGGTGGCCAAATTTAGGCATCTGTAATCCACACAGACATGCCATGTTGTAGGTACCCGGGTCGGAATTTCCTCTCCCTTTCCATTCATCACAATCGTACTTCCAGGTTTCTTTAGAATCACATGTAACAGACTTAACCATTTTGAATCAAAGATGGAATAAATAAATCCCACATCACATCATTTTGTTATATATTTCTTCACAACCTCGTGGAGGTTAGAGTTCAGTCGGCTCCGAAATTCACAGGATGTCTTGTTGTGTTCTTCCAAGTAGATGTGATGCAAGTATAGTGAGGGGTTAATCCCATGGAGATCCGTAATTTTCTAGCCTATCGCCTTGCGATTTCTTTCAGGAACCTCAAGCAAATGAGATTCTTCATCCTCGATTAGCTGAGAATTTATGAGGATCAAGAACATGTTTGGCTCACCTGCAAAGGAAGGCATATTTCAATTTTTTTGGTAATGGTTTGAGCTCTAGAGGTGTCTGACTCAACTATGCAGTGACCTATGTAATTGCACTGGTGGTTGGTGTATGATCAGTCAACTATACTTTGTCCACCATTGTTACTTCTATCTCTACACATAAAATATCACAAAGATCTGCAATGAACTCTTCATGCTCTGATTGGGATGGAAGATCATAAATAAATCAATCTGCTCATCAGCAAATGACTCATCATCTCTGATACGGGAAAGTTTGACTAGGCTTTATAGGTCTTCTTCTGTGGAGAGGAATTCATGTGTTTCAAATTCATCTAAGAATAAAGCTATATCTCTAATTTTTCCAAGAAAGTTTGCAGTTTTCTACTTTTTGTGGTGTACACATGCTCTCATATAACACGAACTCCACTAGCTTTAGCTCTTGGATCGTCTCTATCACCACTTTGTCACTGTTGGAGCAGAATGTAATTTCTCCAGTTCCATAATCCAATACTGCTTCGATTGCTCGAAAGAATAGTCATCCTAGTATAATCAGGGTGTTGAGAATGGTGTTTAAGTGTCCATGTCTAGGACAATAAAGTCCACTGGAAATTGCTTTCCTTACACTATGACGATGACATCCTCTAAAATTCCCCTAGGTCGCTTAACCGATCGATCTACAAGTTGCAGGATCATCCCGATTGACTTGAGCGGGCCTAGACCAAACTCTAAAAGTAGTGGTGAATGCAGCAAATTGATAAAGAGTTTGCTATCAAGAAGAGTTCTATCAAATTCTTGGATGAATCTCTCGCATCTAATGAGAGGTTCTCTCTTGTATTTCATCTTCTTTGGGAGGTTGCTGATGGCATTAACAATAGCCATGGTCAAAATGTGCTTCTCTGCTCTCTTGTGTCTGCTTTTGCTTGGTTGACGCTTCGACATACACGCCTATTTCAATCCTTTCTTCACATTAGGCATGTACTCCATGGCTTTCAACAAAGGCATTTCAAGCATAATGTTTTGCAATATTTCCATGATGTTGGGGTTAGACAAAGTTGTTTTCAATTTTCTTATTTTTCGACATTTTTCATAGCATCAGGAAATGGAATATTTATTTAATAAAAAACATTGTAATTTTCTTCATGTGAATCATCGTTTACTTTTAAATGGCTAGATGGGATACAATCATTCAAATCAGAAGGGAAATTGGAAGCAAGAAATTCAACATCGTCGATTGGCACGAGATTGACTACAGCTGCGACTTTCTCCTTGGTGATTTTGATAAGGCCTTGGTTTGTTATTCTATTTTTGTAATTTTTTATTTTCTTCATATTTTGTGTCTTTTTCTTCATCTAGTGTGTCTCCTTTTTCATCTCCTTCTTCAGCAACACTTGATGAGGGATCAACTACTTCGTGTGATGATTGTTGGCCTTTATTTTCCTTCATCATTGCATGAGGATGTAGGGGATATACCTCTCCTGAGAGACACAACATTAGATAACATAAAAGAATTATTCGTACTTAACTTTGGAGGATAATGAATCACGAGATGCTACATGCTCCTTACAACAGAAGTTATTGGGATTGGCCTTGACTTGTGCCAGAATGATCATCTTGGTGGTCATCAGGTCGTCCAACTTTTGGCTCATTTCCGACAGACTCTTCACAAGATGAGCAAAACAATCAAGTGTTGGATTTATGAGAGAGCCTCGGGGAGTTCAGCGTACTGACCACGCTGACTCTGGCAATGATGTGGAGGTTGCAATTAATAACTTGAAGAATATTGATGAGAAGGGAACTGTTGGTGATAGTGAGGGGGGGACTGGTTGTTGCAATGGACAACCAATTGATAATGATATGGTTGTTGGTGATAAGTCGAATGCTGATAATTCTATCTCCAAGTATGAGATTGTGGTGGAGAATGGTTCTGAATCTGGTTCTATTAGAAATTCCTTCCACCTTGATATTGGTGGAACAGTCGGTTAGCAGATGCTTGACCTTGTTGGTGTCCACCATGACGGGTCAAAGACTATTCGTTACTCCACATGTTTTTCACATCCTCAATGTGTGGTGGAGGTGGAAAGAATGGTTCGACAAGTTTCAGGGATTCAAGATGGTAGACGACCATCTGTGTTTGGTATTGCAGAAATAGTGGTGCATGGTCTGGTGCTTGCACATAGTATACATGCTAAGCAGACTATGGTTGCCCTTGACTCTACAGTTGTGATGATTCTTTTGCCTCGGCAAACGTCTTGGTTAATGCACTCATAGACCGGCATGAATCAATGGTGTTGACCAGGAGATTTAACTGCTTCGTGATATGGTCGAGCTTATTCAGGCTCTTGGTCATTTGTTTAATCACAATGAGCTTCTTTAATTCTTGTGATCGCTTCTTGATTATATCGACTTTGGACAAGTAGTTTCTGATTATGCTAAGGTTGGAACTCTCACACATGTCTTCTTCATACTGAGATGTCACCATGTTTACAGTCTTGTGGAGGATCCGTAGCAACTTTTGAAATGCTCGGTATGAAGATAATGTGGTTGATCCCTTGATAATATCCTTGAAGATTTGCCAAATGACAACTTTGTCCTTATTAAAGTGAGATCCACCACATGCAGCATCGATCAGATTCTAGCTATCCTGATTCAGCCCACCAAAGAAGTTTTGGACCAAGCTGGACTTCGGGATATCATGGTATGGGCACTTCTCTTGTAGATCCTTGAAGCTTTACCATGCCTCATGAAAAGGCTCATGAAACAACTGCGAGAAGTTTGAAATTAGGGCTCTCATCTGATTGAAAAGATTGAAATGATAATACTTGTGCAAGAAGGTAGACTTCAATGCCTCCCAGGTCATCACCACCTTCCCAAGATTGTTGATCCGGTAAAGAGCCTTATCTTTAAGGCTTTAAATGGGAAGGTTGTCATCTTGACTACCTCTAACGGATGTTGGGGTAATACATGATACAACATATGTGGTTGAACTGTTGCAAGTGAATGTAAGGATCTTCATTCGCGTTGCCATGGAAGATAAGCAACAAGGAGAGAAATTGTGGTTTAAGCTCAAAATGTCAGTGGATCTGCGGGATGTGGATCCACTCGATGACTTGACTGACACCGAGATTGTAGATTTCCTTGAATGTAGGCTTTGATGCCTCTCTCATCTATTCCTCATATCCATGGTGTTCACCTGCTTGTATTCTTCTCATCCATGTTGGTTCTCTCCTCTCCTTGATTTTCTTTGTCTCTCCTCATCTCAGCCAATATATCTAGGAAAGTGTTCTGGGTGAGTGCATGTTCAGTCAAATCTGCTGAACTGCTTGAATGGAATCTAGCATCTATGCATTGACCTCATTTTGATCCGTCTTTTGACCCTTTCCTTTTTGAGGAGCCATTTCTGAGTTCGAATCTGACAGTACGTCCAGGTTAGGTATTTCAACTACAAGAGGAAATAGACTCCGATTAGACTAAAAATAGGCACTAGATGAGTAGAATTTTCAAGATTAAGGTCAATCTTGAACTTCATGAGAGTGGGGGGTTGTATGGAGATAGGTCAATCTCCATCCAAAAGGGGGCAATTTCGAGACAAGAGTGATCCCGATTTATTTGAGATGGGGGAAACGAGGCATCTCAAGAATGGTTTGCAAGGTCTGAATTGGTCTCTCTAAAATTGCCATGAATTATTGGAGATGTCAAAGTCCTGGAATCGATGTAGTTATCTGTAGAGTCCAGACTAATCCATCCAAGACCTGACATCTTGAAGAATAAAAGGAGTGGAGATGTGGAACAATCAGAATGGAAATATACCAGTAATAAAATGAAGAGAAATTTAGAAAAATCTTAAATGAGCAAGGTAGAAAGGAATGATACAAAGAAGTGATAAAAAGGCGTAAGTGCATGGGACTACGATCTTTGACCTAATCTAGATCTAAAGCTAACACCAAAGCAATTGGGTTCATCAACACAATATAGATGAAGCCATGAAAGTTTGGCTTTTTATCTTATCAATTTTATTAATTGTTTCAGGCAATCTTATTAAGCTTAGTCCTTGGTGCTTCTCCTATAGGCGAGTGAGTACTACCAAACAAGTGTCATGTACTTCCCACTGCCTTTGTAACCACTAGTCTGCACTTTTTAAAGGTCCTTGATGTTGGATCTGTGCACGCTACTCAGCCAAAGAAACAAAGAGAGGAAGCTGATGTAGCAAATCAAATACTTCCCCTTGCAGGGTACTCGAACGTGGAATGATGAGATATGGACCCGCCATCGCATTTCCCCTATGCTCAAGTAATTCAAATTAAGTCTGCAAGCAGACTTAGCCCTACTCGTCCACGCACCCATAGAAGCGCTATTACTTCGCATACCCATGTGATAATCAAGGTAGCCATAGATTGGGATTTGGGCTCTAATCCTTAGGGGTCGTGTCTCACTCAGTCTAGATTGCACCTGAAGACAATGTGGACTTTATGAACCCAATATAATGAAGTCCATTACAAATTTTAATTAGGGTCAAGGTTTATTTAGACACGTCCTTATTTTAATTTTTGGATTTTCACTTTTTAAGTATTTTTCAATAATAAATCACCTAACAAATTTTCAGATTCTCAACTTATTAAATTCAAGAAAATAAGAGGAGAATCGGAAAAGTTGATTCATGTCAAATCAATAAATGCATACAGAGTTAGAAATGCATGCCTTGCTCCACAACTCTACATGCAAAGTGATCTGCGCATTAATTTAAAACTAATATATATGTTGTGCAAGTGAGAACCATCCTAAACATGAATTTCTATTAGTAGGAAGCACCGATTAATTTGTAAGTCCAAATCTAGATGTTTATGGGAACATATAGTCTATTGAGGTTTGGACCTATTAAATACCAGGATAAGCACAAATAAAAATCCTAAGTCTAGGGGCTCAAGCAAAGAAGACATAAAATGTAAAAAAGTTGGAAAACATAAATCATGGAAAACAAAAAATAAGGAGAAAATAGGGAGAAATAAATTTTGAAAAGGCGATGAAAGCACATAAAACCATGCAAGCCCTCAAGTAGACAAACACTTGGTAAAATACGCATAAATAGTTCAAATGTCCAGTATATCATGTATTATTACAATTAATAATAATGTCTCTCTCACCAAAAAATAAAAACCCTAAACTATGTTAATGTTGCAGTGTTATACTCAACCTCTTGCTCAGTTTGTTACTCTCTCCTATCGGCTTGGTCAGAAAAGTCGACCTCCACGCTCCTAGGGTGCCCACTCTCCTAAGAAGATCTCCCTCGGTTTGGTAGGCCCTCGCAGAAAAGTCAAACAAGAAATGTATTAGAACAGTTCATAAAATTTAGATATAAAGAAATAAAGCAGAAAAAGAGATAATATGGGTATGCGACAAAAATAAATAATCTATACTCTGTTGCTCCCTATCAACGACGCCATTTTATAGAGAGGTTTTTGCACTAAACTGCTAATCAAACACAATTAGCAATCGTTGTATGACCAAGTGCCTCTCAATCAACAAATAAACCACTAATTAAATTAAGCGGTCAATAATAGCGAAGTGAGTTAAAATTTATTAAACTCTATTGAATATGTGTATAGGTGCAAGTATATGTAGAGTATCGAACACAGAGAGCGCACTTTGTGGATTGGGACTAAAGAATTAATTATTGCTGACTAATCCTAATTTCTTACTATTTTATTTTTATCTTTTTTTTTATTTTTTTAATATTTAGTTTTTATGGATTTTAATTTGTTTTATTCATTTTTAAATCTTAAATTTTGTATTTTGTTTTTGATTTTGCAAATTTTAAATTTCTTTTCGATTTTTAAAAACAAGGTATATATTTGTATATAATAATATAAGTAATATAGGTGTTGTATAAGTAATATGTATATAATAGATAATATAGCTTTATATATTTATAAAAAAAGTTACAATATATTCAAAATATATATAATGTTTTTGTGAATTTTATAGTATTCTTTGTTTTTGGTTATTTATATATATATTTCTAATTTTTATGGATTTTAAAATAATAAAATAGGTAAAATAATGAATGGAATAAATAATCGACATTATCTTGGTTTTAATAAACATATATAAGTCCCAAAATAAAGCCAAAACTATTTGTAATATCTAGTATATGTAAAAAAGAAAATAAGAGATGGAAAATTATATATTTGGGTTTTTATATATTTTTTGCTAATTTTTATATGATTAGTAGGGTTTTGTGATTTTTATGTTTTTGATTTTGTATTTTTATTGGTTTTTGAATATGTGATAAAATATAATAATAACTAGCTAAACTATTTTTTAGGAATTTTTGGGTGGATGTTTGAAATTTTAGATTTTTTTTCTAAGTGAAACAAATGAAAATGTGCGTGTTTTGTATTTTTAAAAATATGAAATTAACTTAAAATACCTTATGAAAAATATATATGATAATATTGAGCTCCATATATTTAAGACAATTTTCTTAAGATTTTTAGACTAATGGAATTAATTATAATAAATAAAACAAATAAATAAAATTAAATGCACAACATAGGGACCAATACGCAATTAAGAAGAAGTCATCATGCACTTTAGAACAGCACAGACAAAATCCATGGGTATAGGAATCAAATGTCCAATTAATTACAATTTTAAAAAATACTTGGAGAGGACTTATAGGCAAATATCACAAAGTGTCAGATTATTTTGCATATTTAAAATAATGTCCAGGTGAAAGAATGCAATTTAACCAATTCTAAATTTACTTTAAAATAGCTGGCAAGGACTAAACTATAAATATCCAAAACACTTACTACATTTAATAATAGGTATAGAAAGTCTAGGGGGTTACCCCACAATTATCCAAAATAACGCCTTATGTGGGGGACCACGTGTGGTGAGATGGTAGAGGACCTAAGTGCAAATAACTGGAAAGTTCGGGTCCAAGTGAAATTTATACAGACATTTTAATGCTAAAATTAATATTTACAATGCTAAATAGACAAAACAAAACGTGGGAGGGGTTGTCTTCTATTTACCCACTTAGGCGCGTGCTAGCGGACGGCTCAGATGGAATCACTTAATGTAATCAACAGTCATCGCTGATACCGGTTCGATGATGGAGAGTGGATTTTAGATCCCTCCCTTGATCGGATGGGTCCTAATGATCTCAATCAGACAAATGCTGCTACATTTGGAGAGGTGTTCTTGATCGAACGACAAAGGAGACCTCTAGAAGAATAGGGATGAACTGACATTCAGGCTCCTTCGATCTTCACCGTTGGGAGGCTACATTGGTCTTGACAGCTCCCCAAAGTGCTAAAATGGAGTTGATGCTCCTCCATGGCAATTGATGGCTTCAAAAGGGTCCAGGCCTTGTTGATGAGAGGCTTGGAGCTTGAGTAAAGTAGGCGATATGGGATTGAATGCGTGTTGCGATTCACCCCTCGGATGGGGTGCTCAGGGCCTCGTACCTACACAAAAACATTCAGGGCTCGAGGGTGATTCCCCTCAACCCATTGGTGAGCTAAAAAGGGGTGAAATGGATGAAGATGGGTGGACCTCCGGTGATGTAAAGGAGTTGAGGTCTGACTCGCTCGATCTATGTATGATCGAGGGGGCATGAGGAATGTGGATAAGAAGAACGTGATTGTGAAGATGATGGAATGGTTGGTGAGGCATAATAGTGGCTGTAGACGGTGAATAGATGGTCAGAGTCTAGTGCTCCGACGATCGATGTTTTTGGGATTTTTGCGATTTTGATTGAAATTAAGTGAAATAAAATGCAGATTTGAGATACTAGAATGAAAACAAAATGAAATGCTAAAGGTAGAGCCAGCTCACTTGGTCTGAAAGACTTGGGAGCAAAGGTCTCTTGGAGAGAGCTTCGATAAGTTTTGAATCCCCTCCAAGTCAATATTCTCTATGCCTTTGATCGAAGAAATCACCTGTGTCACGAGGGATATACTTTAGCAAGCTATCATAGGGGTTACAATGGATTAGAGAGGAATTTAGGACATATCGAAGGAGCGGGAGGTCTCTTTGTAGCACAAGGAGGGTTGATAGATCTATGGTTTGCTCACGAATCGATGCTCGAATGACAACTCAAGAGATGGGGCGTGAATGACCATGCTTAGGAGAGGGGATTGCGTAAAGATTCAAGAAGCATGGGTTGGTGTATGGGATGGGAAAATTAGCGAAAGTTAAAGGTTGCTAGAGTGCTGACAGGCACCGCCTCAAAGGAAGGACAGTTGACCAGAGGTCAACGGTCATAGGCCCCCCATTGGTCCACGTGGAACCAAGTGAGGAAAAAATAGAAATGAAATTCAGAATTAATTTGAAAAATAATAAATGTTTTTATTAAAAAAAGTCAAAACATAACAAATATTTATTTTTTTAACTATTTTACTATAAATTTTTTATATTTTTATAACTTAATTTATTAGATGTTAATTGTTACAAGTGTGTATATAGGTATGCTTACATATATTTTACCTCTTTTATTTTATTTGTATTTTTAATATTTATTAGCATATTAATATATTTTTATGTTTATAACATAGTTAAATACATTTTTACATATTTTTATTTTATTTTTATGGTTTTATTTATATACATAAATAATTGTATGTATATACACTATGTGCATAGTATACATATATATATATATATTAAGAGGAAAGGGAAGCTACAACATGATGTAGCTAACCTTAGCTACATCAAAGGTAATTTTGTCCTCTTTTTTTAATTTTTTTCCCAAAATTTTCATGATGGATTTTTATAACTATATCCCTCTAATATGTCATTCAAATCTCGTTGGAAACAGAGACTCCTACGACCTCCATCCAGACAGTCATTTTTTAACGGTCACAGATTTGCTGTATTTTACCTGTTCTGGATGGAGGCCGTAGGAGTCTCTGTTTCCGACGAAATTTGAATGACATATTAGAGGGATATAGTTATGAAAATCCATCATGGAAATTTTGAAAAAAAAATAAAAAAGAGAGGACGAAATTACTCCTAATGTAGCTAAGGTTAGCTACATCATGATGTAGCTTCCCTTTCTTCATATATTAATGTATTATTTATTTAAATGTATTTTAAATTGTTTTATTTTGTGTTTATACTTTTAATATATTTTTAATAATATTTACAGTTATTTAAAATATATAAGAGAAAAAAAAAATATCAAATAAATGAATATTTTACCCGTATACGCAGTACAATGGTACCTCAGAAAGCTGATTATTTTTATCTTAACTCCATTTTTTATGAAACTAACCTTCAATAGATGGATAATTTAATTTCGAATATAATGGTGGTGAGTTTGGTTCAATTGGAGTTTATATGGAGAATATATTGATCTGTGAAGTTTAGGTTGCGTCTTTTTCATCTGTATGTCCCAGTTGCGCTGTGCATTATTTTTCTAGATAATTATTTTTGATTTTGTATATATTTGTATGTATAAGTTTTATGTTGAAAACTTTATTATTTGAGGTATGTAAAATGAAGAATAAAATAGTATAAAAATAGGTACTTTCAGGGTAAATAATTAGGGTTTTATGTTGTATATTTGGCCCTTATCTCCCCCATACTTTGTTTATTGTTGACCAAGTCAATATTGACTTGGTTTCAGGGTTTAGGATCATTCACTATCATTGATACTACATTTATGTATTCTTTTATTTTAGATTTAAATACATGTAATTATCTATTATTACATATGAATAAAGAATGCTAATTTGTATAAATTAGTATTATTTACCTATGTTTTGCTAAGAATTTAAATACAAAATGGAAGAATAAAAGTAGATGAAGGGATATTCATTGGGGAGCTATCACTGATATCTAGAATCCATCTCCGCCAACCCAACCATCTCTGCTCCTCTATGTAGCCATCGCACCACTGACGCTCCGCCACCTCCCCTCTTCACCGCCTCCACTGTCGATCTACCAGCACGTTGTCGTGCTTCATCGTAAGAGCTGAACACGGGTCCATCCTTGGTCTTGGAGACCAATGGTCTTTTTTGCAATTACTTTTATTTTGAGAATTTTTCTTATTTTGAATCTAAATGCAATTTTAGAAAACTTCCGATTATTTTCTGCAATTTTTATAAATTTGAATTTCATATTCAAGAATATTTTCATTTTTTTCAAGTTCTAATTATTTACATTTCCATCCTTCAAGGATGTTTCTGCAATTTATTAAAGTTTATCTGTTTTCTTTGTAATTTGACCATTTAAAATATATTTAATTGAATAAATTCACTGATATCCATACTCTTTTCTTTAATTGCAATCATACCTTTAACTTTAATTTTATTTACATTCAGGTCCCTGAAGTTTTGTGGGAATTATACTTATACCCCTAACAATTCAAGAACTAACCAAAAATAGTAAAAAACTCTGAAAAATTCGCATAAAATTCATGTGTGATCCTTGTGATGTTTAGAATATAATTATGTAGGTTTCTATACATTCTAGGTTCAAAAACAAAAAGGGAAATAGGATTTATTTTGAAATAATAAAGTCGAAAATGCCTTTGTAAATACAATAAAAATTCTCTTAAAAATATCTGAATTCTTGTGGATTGATCCTCTACTTGCCTTATGCTTTATTTGATATCTCATGGCTTTTAGTCTTAGAAATTTTATATGAAATTCTATGGTTCTCACCTGTCAGCAACGATAACATAAAAATCACTTTTTAACACATCAAAAATCGTTGCTTCAATAAACATGCACATAAACTTAAATACTCATACATACATATATACATAGATATATAGACACACATACACACACACATATATACACACACACATACATATACATACGTACATACTCATACATACATACATATACACACACATAGATACACATACTTAAACATACACTAACATACACATACACGTACATGCACAAACATACATATGTAAATAGATATATAGACACACATGTGCATACATATACATACATACTCACACATACATGCATATACATACATGCATACATACATACATACACATACTTAAACATACACATACACATAAATTTACATACACATACACATACATGCATACAAACATCTACTTTAATTTAAATATAATTAAACATACATACACATATATGCATTTTTTAAATATAAATATCTACTTTATTATAATAGTATGTAATTGCATACATATACATGCACATATACATAGATATGCATAAACATCTATGTCCGTATTGTAATTTTTGAACAATAATATCGATGAAATGTAATATCTACTTGCAACTGAGCAACTGGTATTCCAAGATTGTATGGCATCTAGAAATGAATATAATATTCTAGTTGCATAATATTCTACCATCATATATGCTAGAAATATTTAACATAATTTAATATGATCACAATCTTACAACGTATATATTTAACGGGATTATAATGTCACAATATTCTACCACCACACAATATATATAAGACAATGTCACAAATGATTATGGAACATTTTTACATCATCTTCCATTGGAGGATTTGGGGAGGAGGGGATGGCGGTGGCGATTGTCCGTGGAGAAGGTTGTGATCCTCACAGTGAGGAGGAGGAGACACATGTGGCGGAGGGGAGGAGGAGGTGGCAGAGATGGGGAGGTGGATGTGAGGCAGAGGTGGTGAAAGGGAAGGTAAAGAGGAGGTATCGAAGGTTGGGAGGTGGAGGTGGCGGAGGGGAGGTGGAGGTGGTGGAGGGGAGGAGGCAAAGAAGAGAAGTCAGAGGTTGCGAGGTGGAGGTGGTGGAGGAGAAGGTAGAGATGGGGAGATTGGAGGGATGAGGAGGCGATAATTGAGGTAGGGAGGAGGAGGAGGATGTGGTCAAAGGGGAGGAGGCGAGGAGGAGGTGGCGATGACAAGGAGGCACCGTAAATGTAATGCATTTTAGGTGGCTATAGCTGACCATCGAGAATGACATGACCTAAATACCAACAATTCCCTTTAGTGATGAATACTAATGGAGATACATATATTGACGGATATAAAAACTATGTTACCACATCCTCAAAAAAACAAACATTGATGTAAAACGGATATTGACTGCATATAAACAATATTAGAAATACTCTATAAATTAGCTTAAATATGCATTTATAAAATGAAATACATATGATATAAATATACTAAATGTGCTTATATCATAATAATTATATCGAAAATTATGAATGAATGTATAAAATTATTTTCTGTATGATTAAAAATAAATTTACAACTATATTTTATATGAAAACGGATATAAGGATATAGATATGGATGTTTACAGATACCAATGCGATAATCATATCTGGATCCACTTTAAAATGATACGGATGTCAAATTTTGTATAAAACGGATATGGTGGAAAATCAATGTGGATACATATCCATATCTATTTGCATCCCTAATTTTGTCTTATGAACATTTTTTTGTAAAGGAAAGGGCCGTATCCTCGAATGCTCTCCAGCAGCATTCCATCCAGATCAACCACCAAGTTGATATCAGATTGGATATGGAAAATACAACAGAATTGTTCAAGTGTATTTGCAGATGTTTCCAAATCTAGTAATGAAAGAATGTATATGATATTCACTGTCGTATCATTGTAAATTACTTGTACAATGACGTTCTCTTGAACTTTTTTGCGCTAGTCATTCTGGGAAAAAGTAGACGGGCAAAAGTTATTATGTAAAATATCATAATATTGATATAACCCAAATATTCTGATCAGTGTGAATTCCAAAGCATGCACATTTAACAAAGGCTTATATATAGCTGTCAAAAATACCCATTGCTATATAATCTGTTTTTGGTGTTTCATGTAATTCTCATATATGCTCTTCGCAATATTCTTCTGCCCCATGCATTTCCACAAGCTTCCTTGCACAGGTTTCAAGTTCTTCATCACAATCTCCTCGTCAGGTGTACATGATCAAAAGATGTCTGGCATAATTAAATGTGGGGAATATATTCTTTTCTGGGTGATATGTGGGATCGAAAGGATTTGATGGGCACAACCAAAGACTGGAAAAGAAAGCATAAAATGCAAAGTTATTTGGCATCGATGGGAGTGGAATGACATCGATCCATGTTTGACAGTTATACGATTCTCCTCGTAGAGCTGTGCCAAACTCATATCCACTATTAGGGTTCTCTCGTAATAGATTTTGTCAAACACTTCTCAGATTTGTGATCGACTTGCTGAAAGCACTAAGTTGATCAGAGAATCAACTTTTGAGCTATGTGGGAACGCTTAGATTTATATCTACGACATAAAAGATACACACAAATATGTGTTAAGGTGTGTGCACACATATTCTCACATCTTGAAAACTTACATACGTAGATATACATAAATACACACATTACATGCACATATTTCTCTCTCAATCTCTTAAAAAACAAAAGTTGTTGTTCAGCATCTTGGACTAACCATCCACTACCTTCTACTGTTTAGAATTATGAAAATGTGTGCTAGTCCAAAATATGTTTAAACAAGTGTTTACACGACTCTACCACCAGATCAATTTTGTTCCACATATTTTTCTAAGGAATGGGAAATTGTTCTCCTTACATGAATCAAATATTTCATTTCATTCGAAAAAAGTCATACTGTGTTTTTTTAGAAATGAATGTTGTAGCATTTACTTCTTAAGTCCAAAGTATTTTTATTAATACACTTGAAAGATAATCTAAAAAAGTCAAACGAATTATTTGATAATTGATTTATACGAATCCTATATGGTTGAGATCAAAAATAAAAATGCATTACCAAAAATGGACAAGATAATATTTCCATTTTTTCATCCAAAGATGGATCCCTTTTGAAGAGAGAATTAATTTTCCTTGATATCTAGCATAATGCATGCAAGGATCTTGCTACACGCATAAGGATTCACTCAACTACCATGCTAGCTATGAACTGTGGAAACGAAAATTTTAACTACGGATTGTTTCTTTTGCAAGCACTACGACGAATTGGATCTATGTGATGTCAATTTAAATCTGTGACTAAGTCGTTCGCTGATAAATATATAGTGATGAATATTATCCATTCTTAAATGAATTTTTAAACTAGAAATTAGCGACGAAAGTCATATTCGTTGCTATATCATTAGCAATGCTCTATATATCAATGCTTATATGTGCTATTTTTCAGAATTTGAGCTAATCATCACTAGTTTTTTAGTTCAAAATTTAGCAACGATTAGCTCCAATTTTTAAAAATAATAATGGATAAATATCTTTATATAAACATTGACAATGATATAGCAACGATTATGATTTTCATCACTAATTTCTCGCATAAAAATTTATTTAGCAACAGATAATATTCATCACTAAGTATATAATAACGAATGATTTAGTGATCAGTAATTTTATCCATCATGTAATTATTAAATAATAAACACATAAAATATGCAAAAGTACGAGCTATGGGTAGAGCATATATTACATATATACATCCCCCATACTTTGGGTATGCTATGTCCCTAGAGCACGAAAGTGAGGAAAAGACATAGCTCGTGCTAAGCGTAGGAGAGCGAAAAGAATATGAGTATAGAAGTCTACACACCCCCCTATACTTAGGCTTTGGTCAGCCTAAGTATAGAAGAAGAGTGAAAATAGAGCGGTGGAGGTCAAGAGGAGAAGAAATGGATTAATATATAGGGTGAGCATCAGTGACCCCCATTCTTAGGCTTTAATTAGCCTAAGTATAGAAGAAGGAAGTGTGAGAACCAATGGGGTTGGGGAATGTACAGAGGAAAGTGAAAAAGAAAAGAAGGAGCAAGTCTCGTCACTCTCCTCCTATATTTAGAATCTGGTCATCCTAATTATAGCCACAAAATGAAAATGATATGGAGCTGGGCGAGTGATACGAATCACGGGAGAGGGAGTGATTAGAAAGAAGAAAACTATACAAGATTACAAGGATCAAGAAGGTTTGTAACGAACATTCTTGCATAAACGAGGTGCGCTATAGGCTCAATTTGTTATAGTGAACGGATTTTTAGTTTCCACAAAGATATATCTTAGATACAAATTTGTTAGAACTAATGTGCAACAAATTCTCATTACTAAAGAAGAGACAACGAATATATTGTTGCTATAATTCATTTATTATCGAAATTTTGGGAAAGGATTTGGTATGACGGTTATATATTTGCAATTGTTGCCTCAATATAAAAAATCAATGATACATATCATTCATACAACATATTCTTTTGAAATACTAGACAAGTTTATTATCTTATTTTATTATGACTTTTTTATCAACTTATCAAGCACCATCAAATGATAGTTAAGAGATGATCTTCAACATGAGAAGGAGACAACAATTATTCTCTAAAGGTCGATATCTGACCGACCTCTTGATGCAGATCCTCTACATAGGAATAGAGATTCGGTATTGTCAGATAAGTTAGGTCAAGGAGTTGACCTAACGAGATTGAGATAACCAAGACCTATATCATATGTTGTCACGATATAGGCACTCATCCTCTGACCAAAGATAGATCTATTAATATATATCTAAGTATGTACATTAGATAGATCATTAGGTTGATGACCTAATCATGTTTTATACACTGACGAGTTGGTGTGCATACAAAGGTATGTAAGTAGTACGATCTCTCAAAGGGATCATACATGCTCACTTGTGAACCAGAAGACATGAGCTCACTCATTAGGTATCGGGACCAATCAAATTCCATGCATGGTCATCTTACTTTGGAAGTATGACAAGAATTTGCTGGTACGATATATGTTTTTGGAAAGCATATGATCGATATCGACTCTGAATGACCGAATGAGAAACACAATGATAAACCCTGAAGTAGAAAATTCAAATATGACCTAAAACTTTGGGTTTATTTTAGGTCTTCAAGTATGAAGGATGTAAAGGTATTAGGAATACTCGAGGGTGATGTGATCATAAATGATTGTATAACCATGACAGCTCCATTCTGAGGGAGTAATGAAACGGTTTGGATTTTAGTGTCTCCTCTCAGTAGATTAGTAATATAATCTTAGTCCAAATGTTGGACATTGATTTGAATGTGTTTCGGATGCAATGAGAAGATTGCATTTATAATTTGATTTAATCAAACACGTTTGAGAGGTACCCGAGACTGGATTTGAGATATGATCTCAATATCCAAGTTACTATACATGGAATGTACAATCACTCTGTCCTTATCTCCAAGTATCTGCGGAGAAAGTATGTTAAGAGTTCAATAATAGTTCTATTATTGATTATGCATCTGATAATTGGGAAATTGATAATTAAATAAGATTTAATTTTCATAAATGCTTTGAATATGATTCATATCAGACACATGAGAATAGTCATCTAAGATATTTAAATATGATTTAATTATCAAAGATATGATTAATATTGTTATCACTATCCATAATAATCATCAGTATTATAAATTTAAGTTATAATATGTTGGAAAGATTTAGTTGTAAATAGGATTTACAAATTAAATGTTGATGTGAATTGGATTCGCATTGTACAATTAATTATAAATACAACTTACATTTTATGTTGGGTGATTGAATTTGATTCATAATTGTCAATGACGTGATTGAAATTATCACAAAATAATTTGGAATTATTTTGATAAATAATTAAGCAATAAAAGTTATTGCACATGTGGAAGATTTGATAGGATATGAGATCTCATCATATTTGGAATGAAGAGAAGCCACTTCCATAAAGGGAGTGGACGACCACATGATTGCTCTTTCCATGGTGGTCGTCTACCCTTCATATGGAAGGAGGCTACTCTTCTTTGTATATGATTCCACATGGATTGATTAATTAAAATAGAATTTGTTGAATATTCTTCAATATATTTAATTTCTTTTAAATTAAATAATTGTTGTTGCAAATTTATACAACAAAAATCATGGCCACTGATTTGAATTAGGAGTGCATCTCCATCATCCAATTTGTTATAAAATAAATGGTAGATGCAACGCTTTCTAATACAACAATAAGAAAGAAACAAATCTCTCTCACACACATATTCTCATACATGTTCAAGCTCTCTCTCTCTCTCTGTGTGTGTGTGTGTGTGTGTCTCAATATTGTGGTCGTCCACCATATTGCTTGTGAGAGCATCACCGTCGTTGCATCGTCAGTGTGTTTTCATATCGAATGTTTCTGGACCTCCACCTTCTTCAGTGCTTTTTTCTCATGAAGAAGGCTATGTATTTTGTAAGATGAAATCAGGAGATTCATTGCTCTGACCGTCAATTCAGATTGCGGGATGCACGCATCTCATCCACGCTCCCGCAAGCGCATCCTCCGTTGGATCAGACTTGAGATAAGAGGTCTCTTCGTTTAGAGACATGTGATCGCAAATACATTTCAAGAGCTAATTTTAGTACTTGTTTGTGATCTTGATGAAATGATATGAAAATGGTTCTCATATCATGTGGTTTCATATTTGATAAAAATTTAATTTCCGCAGTCCCAAGCAACTAGAGTGACTAGTCGCTCTTGATTAGATATGTTGTTATATTCACGCTTCTGTGATGCGCTAAGGCCTAAAACCTAGCCTTTACATATATCCTCCTTAATTATTTAGGTCACCATATTTACATAGCTATATCCGATTGCATTCCTTATTGTTTGTGTTATTGCGTCTACACATCATTATCCATTCGTTCAAATAAAATACTATTTACATATTCTACAGCAAAAACATTTATATTCGTTGATATGTAGATTCAAGTGAATGTTAATGTTTGAATAAATGGATCCACGAAGGAGTGATGAAAAAATATACTGTGAATTTCAATGTTGATAATAATAATTTTATGAACAAACTATAATTATCAATGTTGTGCTCTTATTTACATTTATCTAACAAATACTCGATTTCCTTTTAATAGAGGTTCAACGGTTGATGATACAACTCTTGCTAGGTCTAAAATAATATCCTTACAGAATGCGAAGATAAATTGTCGCTGAGGAGGCCGCTCACTAGAGTCAAAATCGGTCAACAACTAAGCCACGCAAAATAGATCACTCAAGTAAGAAGTCAAAATTTATTATACCCTATAATAAAATGTATAGTGGACAAGTATAGTAGGATTTGAACACAGGGAGAAAGGGGGAGACAATCAAAATTGGCTCAAAGAAGTCAACAAATGATTTTGGGTTTTTAGGGTAGTTTTGAATTATTTTGGGTTTTTCAATTATTTAATTTTTTGAATTTTTTATAATATTTTAGATTTTTAATATTATAATTTATATTTTTATATTTTTTATTTTTTTATTTTTTTATAATAATTAATAATAATGAAAGTATATAAAAATATATAAGTATAGATAGCTTTTATAGTTATAAATATTACTATGAATACTCAAAGTTCACAAAATAAAATATCTTTAGCTCTTTTATATTTTTCTCTATTTTTTGTTATTTTCTTATGATTTTTGATATTTTTTGTATTTTTAACTAAATTAATTAAACAAAATAGTGACTAGAATAATTAGGTAAGTTTTATTGGAGATTAAAAATAGTTAAAAGCTTTAAAATTGTTCCAAAACTATTTTTAATATATAAACAATATAGTTGATAAAATTCATAAATAGAAATGAATATTTTAGGGATTTTCAGATTTTTTATAAATTTTATAAATATTTTGAAGTTTTTAAATTTTTAGTGTTTTACCTTCTCTATTTTTAGGAATTTTTGATCTGCGGGTTCAATATACCATAATAAGCAAAATATAATTTTTTGGATTTTTTGAAATATTTTATTATATTTTTTTAGAATTTTCGGAGCTAAATAGGGACAAATAGCTCTATTTTTTATTTTGAATAATTAGAAATTAAATCCTAAATACCTAACCAAAATATATATGATATATATCAGATATTTGTGATGATTTTCTAGGATTTTTTAGAGTCCTGGATATATTTTTCACAAAATAAAATCTATAAAAAATACATATTAGAAGGGGCATTTAATTAAATATTAAAAGTTTCTAGACCCTAGCCGAATAGCTCAAAGAACTATAGGACCAAAAATGATGTTGTTTTCCAAAATATATCTAATAAACAATACCTAGAGGGGTATTTCTACAATTATGACAAAGTTCGGGGGGCAGATGCAATTGATCCAGAAAATATTACAATGTTAATTCAAAAATAAGGACTAAAATGAAATATAAAAAGCCCAGGAGCTTAGGTGCAAAAAATCACAGTCATCTCACGCACATGGGCACGTGAGGTAATGTGGATTGGAGCTAAGTGCAATTATGTAAAGCAAAGGAGGTGAAGTATGCAAAATATCAAAACTTTTTATGCTACAGACAAATATTTGACTGCTAAAAATAAAATACAAAAATGGGGGTGAAGTATGCAAAATACCCCCACGAGCGCGGTCAGCGGCCGGATCTGCTTCACTTGTCCACGTGGTTGCATCGCAACGCCCGATGACGCTTGGGCTTCGACGCCTAGGATTAGATCCCAGATGGGGATCCAACAGTACGGACTCAAGTTGATCGAACATCAATTGTGTAATTTGGGCAGCTAGTGTTGATCAGACAGCTCTAGATGGATCACAAAGAATAGTTGAAGAACTCATGCTTGGCGAGCTTTGATTCGACGTTGCGCACGTCTCTGGGCACCAGGGAGTCCTCTGAGTAGCTCTATGTGTTCCTACAGCTCTCCTGCAACTAGATGACCCCTTAAAGAAGTCCAGAGCTCATCGATGGAGCTTTAACGTGTGAGAATACCTAGAGGCTTCGTTCAGCAGCGAACTCGCCTCTCGCGAGGTTCTTGGACCTTCTAACTAGCATGGTTAGATCGGCTTAAAGGAGGCAAAGGTCCTAGAAGTGTTCACAAGTGAAATGATTGGTTACAGAGCGAGGCATAGGATCTTTAGTGGTGCGATGGAGAGGGAGATATGTTAGTTTGATCTAAGCGAGATCAAGGGGGTGGAGGTGCCTAGGATGTTCAGGCAATGAAGGGGAAGATGGTGGTAGGGATGGCATAGGCAGAGGTTGGCGAAGTGATCGGAAACAGAGGGGTCGGAGCAAAAGCTCTGGCAACTTAATTTTTTTAAATTTTATGATAGATTCAATGGAATTAAAAGAAACAAATGCAGATCTTGACTACTGATGAACATGAATCCGTCTCTTTAAAAGTTGATGATTGTAGTACATGAGACATGTTTCAGTTCAGCAAAAATCACAATTTTGTATATGTGGAGAATTTTTACTTGGCCAGATTACCATGGTCGAATAAGGGGACACAAGCCTCCTCATCTATTTATCAAAAATTATTGATTAAAATTGAGTGGTTAAATTCTCGAATCTATGTCCTCGTATGTAGTCACAATGCACAACACAACATAATAGAATGATACAAATAGAATGTATTTTTTATTTGTTTTATGTAGTTAAAATGAGATGCAAGCATAAATAATGCAAGGAATGGTGAATAGTATGCACTTTTTGTTTGATTTTTAGCAATGTACAAGTAATGCAAAATGGTATGAAGATGCATGTACATATATGCCCTAAATTAATTAGTGTCCTTGAGCAAAAAAGGGAGATTCAATTTCATTATCAAGCTGGGTAAAAAGTTACATTATAACCCTCATAAAAACCTTGAGATAAGGAGCAATGGACACAATGAACATCTAAAATTTATCATGTATAATAAGATGCCACAACGATGAATAAAACGTGCCATCATGAAGAGCATAAAATTTGCAATTCAATGAAATTGAAATCAACTTGATTGGAGTTATGGTGCTCAAGATATGAAATAATGAGTGCAAGGGCATAAATGTAATAAAAATTATAGGAATAAAAATATAAATACGTGTAATAGCACCTGAGAGAGGCGTTTATGCAATAAGAGAAAGACGACAGGGGTATTTTATAATTTGTCCAGTCTTAGCACGTGAGGCACGCACGCTTGGATTAGACCATTTTGTAATTTTGAGGACATCGTCGGGCAAGGATGCAAATTTACCAGCCCGTGTGCGTAATGAAAGCACGAGAGCTAATCCTGGGACGAAGCGAGGCTCGGTGTAGGTGCCTCAATGGTCGTGGAGGAGGCACTATCCAATGGTATCTACTAAATATGGAGATCTCCCCTCCGCTGTGAACGTGGTGGTAGAATTGGGACTCTGGTGAGGGGTTGTTTACTCCCCAAAGCTCCTTCGCAACATCTGAGAATCGGGAAACCTAGACGGACGTGGGCGAAGATGCTGGCATGGCGAGGAGGCTATGGTGGGTGTTGGCTATGCTAGAACGTGGATGCTTACCGGAGAAGAAGATCTAGAGCAGAGCTCCTCCGAGGTGTCTGGCCACTGAAGATATACTTGCAGGGGTTAGTGTAAACATATAGCCGGAGCGAATGGATGGAATGGAGGGTGAACAAGGAGGAGTAGATGGCACCCGGAGCGAGTCCTCCTCTACCAGAGGCCTGGAGATGATGGAGGTTCTGAAGGGAGAAGGTGGTGATTGGAGTGGCCAACGAAGGAGATTGAAGTGCAACATAGGTGATGGAATGGTTGGTGATCGAAAAGGGTGAGTTTGTACTCACGGAGATGGTAACAAGTAGAGGAAGATCTTGGGTTGAGGCTCGAGTCAAGCCTCGAGTCATCACACATGCAGAACAGCTACTCTAGCGAGCTCAATCGGTCGCTAGGCGACCATGGCTTGGCCAGATGATAAAGGATCACACCTAGGCATGGGGTCATCATCATCTCACCAATTCGCCCCTCTGTTGTCACCGGAGGGGCAAGGGAAGCTGAGCCTTAGCCTGTTGATTGGTGGACGAGGAGGAAGCGGGGTGGAGGAAGAGGATTTATAGGTGGAGACCCGACGTTACGAGTGGTGGAGATGGTGATTTGTAACTATCACCCCTTCGTCGTAGGAATAAGATCGAGGGGTGCGATGGATGGGCGAGAATGGAGGACCCTAGGTCCACGTGGTGGTGGTGGTGGTAGATCTTGGAGAGGTGATGTAATGAGGGTGCTAAAAATGGAAGGGGTGGAGTGATAGCGAGGTGTAATAGCTGGGCGGAGAAGGCAGAAGGTGGAAGAAGGGGTCCCAGCCGTTGGATCAAGAGATCCAGCGGCCAAGAAGTAGATGCGAATAGGTGGCTTAGATCAGATCCTTCGATCTGATCTAAGGGTCGAGATCGGGGCAGAAGTGTGCAGTGGAAATGATCGCGGGGCTTCATCCTGTGGCAAAGGAGGGGTGGGTGACGTGGAGGATGTGGAACCACTGGATGGAAAAGCCATCTGACGACTAAGGAAGAGGCAGGAAGGGGGTGGTCCCGATCACATCAGAAGAGGATCTAACGGCTGGCATTGAGGTGAAGATCAATGGTGGAGATGGAGGCAGCCAGAGGGGATCTAAGGGCAAAGAGCAGTGGCGGGTGGCGTGCAGAGAAGGGGCTACGTGGGGGCCTAGAGGGCGCCACGTAGCCCAATCAGATTATTCAAAAATTGGAAAAGTAATAGAAAATAAGCAAGAAATAAAAGGAAAAATTAGCAAAAAGTTAAAACATGAAAATCGTAGATTTCGATGTAATGTACATGTTTCATGTTGACCAAAAAGTCAAATAAGGTTAAAAACACAAATAAATATTTTTAATAAGTATTTTGAATAAATAAAAATGGTGCTTTTAATTGTTTTGGGATTTTTGTATTTTTAATTTCTTTTAAAGATCAAAATAAATATATACAATATTTATATAATTTTTGAGATTTTTAATAAAAGAGAAAATAAAGAAAATGTTAGTATTAAATACAATATAATTAGGATTAGTTTTATAGAGTAAATAGAGTCAATTATTCACAACACAATAATTGTTAATGTTAGTGAATTGATTTTTTATTTTATTGATTTGTTTAGTTTAGGAGAATAATAAATGAATATTAATATGATGTATCATAGATTCATCATCCCCCTTACTTAAACTATGCTCGTCCTCGAGCATCTAAGAAATGAAGGAGTCGGATTAATTCCTGACAGTGCATGTGATTTTGCAAGGCTCAATTCATCAAGGACCCTTAATTTGAGTGATCTTAAAATTCTGGGCTCAACCAAGCTCTAGTCAAGAGGAATCCAACTTTTCTGATTATCAGACTCTCTGTTTGTCCATATAATATAAGGATATGACATTTAGCGTACTGCAATCATGAGAGTCGAGTTGAGATGTCACCCAAGGTCCTAGTCTAGGAGACTCTCCTCTAGACCGAATCCTCAACACTAGGGAATAATTCTTTTCTTGCATCCAATCCACCATCTCATTAGTTTGTCAGAATTGAAAGCGTACATGGAAGGTCAAGTGATGGAGAGCATAGGATTGTGTATTTTCTTCTCTTCCTCTCATTGGAACAAGGATCCTCTCAAGTGCCTTATTACTCAACGCATGTATAATTGTGGTTGTTTAAAAGTGTGTCCGTCAAGAGATTTGGAGTCATCTGCACTTGTGTTCCTGGGAGTACACCGGAATGTGCCCTTTTTTGGGTATCTAATATACCTTCTACACCCAAACTTGTAGCATTTACAATGCAGGGCCCTTTTTTGGTGCTAGCCCGACTCCTCGGTCCTAATAAGCTTTGGTCCAATTGGATACTTTGAAAAGGTTGGGAGCGCTTGCCGTGGATGTAAGCTCTTTGATATTTGACTTTGAGTTGAGAGAGCTTTTCTTTCAATATTTCTTTCTTTTCTTTTCATTTTGGCTAGCTCCACTGATTTTATTAAGAGTTGGCGCACACTGATCAATAATTTTATTTTGTTTCATCACACCCTAGCACATAGGTCGATATCAAAAGATAGCATGTGAACTTGTTCGCACATTGGCTAGGGTTTTGTTGACATTCAGGTTTCTTGAATCCTTCATTGACTTTATCCCATCCTCGAGCATTATTAAATTAGTTCTAAATCCAAATCTCCAATTCCAACTCCTCAAGTGATTACACAACTCATCTCATCATTCATGCAGTTGTGAACGTGATTTGTTGATCATATCCTTAAAAGGTAGTGTAATATAGCGCTCAAATATTTCAAACTAGAGAAGCGTGGATTATTAAGTTTCAAACCCTAGTAACAAATGTTGATTAACTCAGACTCTCGGGATCTTAAAAATCAAGTGTCCACAAATCCTTAAGACTTGAGTGATAGAAAAAGTGTCATGAATACACCAACTCCAAAGTTAGTGAATTTTTTTGATTAATTTTTATGAGATTTTTTATCTCAAGAGAAACAATGACTGGCCCAAGCTCATATGAATAGTTGCATCCATTTCCAGCCAGTATGGGTGTAAATACAAACCGTTAGACAGCTACCTGTATTACTTCAAGACGGTGCCATTCGCATTGTCTTTTAATCACCCACTCTACTAAGGGAGATCGTATACCCCTCACTGAGAAATGGTTACTCATTTTTAAACTTAGTAGTAAGAATCGTTACTCAATAAAATTTTTGATTTTTCATATTTTTATGGGATTTTTTGAATAAAGTTAATAGTTACAAAATAGTTAGTCCCTCAATTTTGAAAAGATTTTTAAAATATTTTCCAAACCATGTCACATAATAATAGATTTTCATAATATTTTCAAATGATTCTCCAAACGAGTCAAATCCCCATTTTTCAAATCATTGTCAACTATTTTTCAAAACAGTGTCACACGGTTAAATTTTTCAAACCATTCTATAACATTTCTATGAAAATTAGTTCAAAAATGCGTATACCCAAACCCCGAAAAGTTTGAAAATTTTTAAAATATGATCTATGACTAAAGTATATATACAATATATACGTTATACCCCCCCTATACTTAATGTTTTCCATGTCCTTATAGCACAAAGTGATATGAAGCCATAGCTTAGGTTAAATATAAGGTGATATAGCAGAACTAACTAGATGCTCCCCCTATACTTAGATTAAAGTAACCTAAGTATAAGGAAAACAAGAAGAGGGAAGCAAATTCTTGACTCAGGTTTCCCCTATACTTAGGTTGTGAATAGCCTAAGTATTGTATATACAACAAGGATGGAGGGACCCATGGTAAATGATCAGTATCATTACTGGGTTCCCCCTATACTTAGGCTGAAGAGTGGCCTAAGTATTGGATGTTGAATTAAGGATGGGGAGCTAGGGGTTAGTGATAACTGAGAATTTTGTGCGGGTCAAAATATGTCTCACACAAGGTAGAGACACAGTCGATGTGGCGACCCAAGAAAAACCTCAATCAATCAACAATTAACCCAAAATATATAAAGCAGTGAAAAGCAAATAAATGTCTGGAGTTAAAATTTATTATAACTCTACAATAGATGTGTATAGTGTGTAAGTATGCAGAGGTCGAACTCAGGGAGCAAAAGGGCTAGATAGTGCAAAAAGACGCGAAGAAGTGATTGTGATTCTTTTGTCTATATCTCTTTTTTATGGGTTTTTTATTTTTTTTATTTTATTTTTGTTATATATTTTTTATTTTGTTTTTAATTTTATATTTTTATATTTTCTTTTTATATTTTTATATTTTTATTTTCTATTTCTTTTTATAAAAGATGTATAATTATATATAAGGTTATATATGCTATATAAGATAATATAAATACAACTAAAAATAAAGGAAAATTGCATAATTAAATATTTTTTGATTTTAAACAATATTTTTCAATTTTTGTGATTTTTTGGTGCATTTGCTACTTTTTTATATTATTAAAGTAAAAAATATCCCAAGTGAGGGATTAATTAAAAAGCCGAAATTGAAATGGAATTTAAAAATAGAAAGCCATGTCCAAAACTTTCCAAATCAATTTGAATATATAGATAATAACATAAATAAAATTATAAAATAGAAAATACTCTTTTGGGTTTTTTAAGAATTTTATAGGTTTTTATAAGGGTTTTGGGTCTTTTTATTTTTAGGTATTTTCTTTTTATATTTTTAGTGATTATTGGTCTAAATATGTAAAATAACTAAATAAATATACAATATATTTTTTAGAATTTTTCAAAACTATTTTGTATTTTTTGGTATTTTCTACTATAGACAGAGATTTTTAGAGCTCTTATTGATTTTTATAAACTATTAAAAATATTAAAATGCAAAAATAAAATATAGGCATGGAAATACAAGCATCCAAGAACCTTATTCTATTTTTTGAGATTTTTTCGAGCATAATAACTATTTTAAATAAATAGAAGAATCAAAGAGAAACTACAATATTAGTAAGGGTACTTTTGTAAATAAAATAAAATTCAGGGGCCACATCGCAAATTTTCCAATAAAGAGTTCATGTACTAACTACAAATATCAAAAGTCGTGAACACACGCTTGTAAAATACCCACACCTCACGCGCACAGACACGTGAGGTGACGTGGAGGAGGACCTATACGCAATTACCAAAAGTTGTAGGGCTTTTTTACAAATATTACAAAACTTATAAACAACAGATGAAAGCCTTTAGACTATTTAATAAACACAAAAAACACGTTGGGTTAAGTTACAAAATACCCAACAACAAGCGGGAGCGGACGGCGGATCTTTCGTTACTTGCCATGTGTCGCGCTCTCATCATGCGATACCTGTTCGTGGATGAATGGTCTGGATTAGATCATGGAGATGGATCGGATGGTAAGGTGTTGTTGGATCTGATGGACGCTGCTACTCTCCAAGAATAGAGGATAATCGGACGGCGCTGGATGGACCTAGATGAACACATGAAGAACTCGAGTTTGGCGAGTTTGAATCGGCCAAGGCTCGAGTCTCCTAAGACCTACAACTCCTCTAACGAGCTTGATTTGTTCTTGCAGTCATCCTGCATCGCCCAGGTGCCTCAACGGTGATCGGAGACCATGGAATGGTCCCAGGGGCTTGAGATAGTTCTAGCGGACCTAGAGTGGATGCTTTGGCCAAAAACCGAGGTTCGGACGCCTCCTTCGGATCCTGCAAATACAATGGAAAACATGGCAGCGCAAGGAAATAGAAATTTGGCTTTTATTGGCGAGTGATTGGCATTTCATGGAGTGGTTGGAGCTCAAGAACTCCAGCGAGAACTTTTGATCTAAACTAAGCTAAAATCGAAGACAGAAATGCAAGATAAAATGCGTGAATGGAATCCTAAAGCTAACTACACTAAGAAGAAGAAAAACAAATGAAGGAAATATGGACTCAACTGGTGCAAGGCCAGGAGGTGGACTTCGACGGCCAGATGGCCAGAGATGGCTGGAGATTACCTCGAAATCACTCCCTCGATCCAACAAAGAGCTGGGCGAGCTCCCTGTCATGGAGCTCAATCCCTAAGGCACAAAAGGAAGGGGACAAAGGGGCAAAAGGGATTTGAAAAATGGGAGAAAGATCATAGGGGGATATGTACAGCGTGACGAGTGACGATCTTCAAGGACAAATCACAGGCGTATCGATGGTGTTCTGCCGTAGGTGATGGGTAGTCGTGGATCACTTTTGTACAGAGAAAATTTTCTATGAAGAATCCTATCTTCATCGAGCCACGAATCAGTGGCCAGAAATCCAAGAAATAGGATCGTTACGAAGCTCTAACGAGGTCTATGACTTGGGGTCAGAGTTGACCCTAGGTCAAGGATGGCATGGCCTGATTAGGCCACGTCTTCCGCAAAAAGACTGCGTCAGATAAAAAATCAAAAATAAATTAGTAAATGATTTATTATTTTTAAGTTATAAAATAAAATTTTGTTATTTTATTAAGTATTTTACCATGAATTTTTTATGTTTAAGAGGTATTTAAATACAAACTAATTTTTAGGGTCCATTATAGGTATTTTATCTATGTTTTGGAGTTTTTTATTTTATATTGTATTTTTATTTTATTATTTTATTTTCTTATTTATAAATTTATAAATTATTTTTATATACAGAAATATATTTTTATTATATTTTTCTAAAATGACACATACACTTAATTAAATAGGTATATTAAATATATAGGTAAAGTTACTACATATTCATCTATATATTTTGTATTTTATTTTATTTTAATGTTTTATTTATGGTTTTATTTTAGTTTTAATATGTAATCATGTTATAAATAATATTTACAAATTATAAAAATATAAAACTATAAAATAATGTATAAGAAATAAAATGAATCTTTTAATCGGGTATATCACACAATAGGGGTCCAAAACATAACTTTCACACATTAACTCCAAAAAAATATGAAATCGCCTTCATTAAATAGCTTACCAAAAATTATATACAATTAAAGTGATTTTGGTATATGTTGAGTTTTTATTTGAAAGATATGGGTTAGGAAATTAGGATTTCATAATTTTATTTAGAGTATATCTTGTACACGGTACATTATTTTTGTATGAAATCAACTTTGTATTTTTCTATAATTTATTATATGCAACTTTCATGTACAAAGTTTCTTTATTAGAGGTATAAAAAATAGAAAATAAAATAGGTCCAAAAATTGAATAAATAAGAGATAAATAAATGGGAATTTTATTGTATTTCTGGCCCTTATCTCCCCTTACTTTATTCCTTGTCGATCGAGTCATCAAGATGCTTAGGTCTCGGGGTTTAGGGTCATAAATATCTTTATTATCATTCTTTTCTTTTCTTTATTCTATAATTTTGGCATTCAAATAGCATTTTGTACATCATTTACTCAACAAAGAATGAATGTTAATTTATGCAAATTAAGGGTATTTACATGCATTAGATAGGGTTTTTAAGGACAATATGATATAATAAAGGTGATGAAATGGAGATTCGTCACCCCTATACTTGCCTTTACTAGTCCCTAGCAAACACTTATGAAATAAGTGCAGAAAATAAAAGCAAAGAAAAGAAAAAGAAAGAAAGTGGATTAAGTTTAATTATCAAACTTGTCTTCACAAAATTAAAGTTTGGAGCTTAAGTCAGACCTTTGGAATTTTAGTGCAGGCGGAACCTTATTGGTAATCGGATTTGAAACACAACAGCCCTCGAGAATCCTAAAACTCTGCTCAAGTCTTCTCAACGGCCAGGTCAGAATACTTCAACTCATAAGAAAACCCTTACGACTATGAATCCGACTCGTACAGTGTATGTGATAGTGGTTCCCCTCAACTGAAATGATGAAGAGACTGACTTCTCCAACATGACAATCCAATGATTCCCCCAATCCAACAACTCCTTCCTCGAGAAGCGGGGTATTCCCTTATAAGTTCAAGTAACAACCAGCTCAAGAGGAGGGGGTGAATAGAAGAATGGGCAGTAGCTAGTGTAGCTACCTATCCTAGTACGCATGACCAGTGTAGTCAAGTTATCCAGTTGTAGGCTCACATGATATGATTTTGAAGCTCAAGCTTGCTTATTGACTATACACTCCGGCAGGCATTTTATTTTCAATCAGGCATGTCCACTTTTTTGGAGTTTTTGCTTTTTGCTTTTGTTAAATACTATATACAACAGCATTTACATAAGGAGTTTTCTCTCTTGAGCCAGTAGACTATCTCTATTTTGAAGCATTATTACAACCCACACTCTCTTGTCTAAAGAAGTCTCTGCTACTGGACAGGTTGGGGTACACTTTCCACTTTAGATGAGGACAAATTTTTCCACTTGTGTGTGTCTCATACCGGCAAATCTAGTCCCCTCACCACTTCAACTGAGTTGAGCCAAGTGAAAGGTGCATGTGTTCAAGTTAGGTCATTATCAATAAGAGTCATGTGTATACTCTGAAATACTCTACTTAGGCCATCAAGAATCCATTAAAACAAGTCTCACAATTCTCAAAGAATTAAGTCAACTAGACCCGAAGTACCTCAATTCCAGCTCCTATAAGATTCCTGTAATTAGGTAAATTTAAGGTCCAACCAAGTTCCAATCTTTGGATTTTACTTAAACTCGTTCAACTATCAAACTCAATTCGAAAAATGTGGATGACATGCAAATGCTATGAAAAAATATTTTTGTGATTCAATTTTCAACTTTTGAACTTTTTATGGATTTTTGATAAAGATGATGCAAATGCGATTTTTTGGTATTTTTCAAAAATATTTTGCAAATATTTTTGGGCTTCATTTTTTAAAAACAAAATTTTTTTTGGGATAAAAACTAGGTATAAATATTTACATGGGGATGCATCTTATATTTACAAGAGTTGGGTTTTTAAGAATTAACAAGGGATAAGTGATCAATTTAGTATATATATATATATAGTTAAAGAAATTTAATGTGATGTATACATCCCTCAAACTTATTTGAAAATTATTTTACAAACCAATGTTCAAAATAATTTTTACAAATAATTTTTACAAACATATACACATATTTGAAAATCATTTTGCAAAGGTTTTTCAAACAGTATATATAGATTTTTTTAAATATTTTTGCAACCATTTTTTCAAACCATTTGCAAATTGGTTCTCAAACATTTTTATTTTAGACAAAGAAAAGAAGTTTTACAAACAAAACATTTTTACAAAGGTTGAAAATATTTAACAAAACATTTTCCAAACAGCTTTTAAAAGATTTTCAAAAAGATTTTCAAACTATTTTCAAATATTTTACAGAAAATATTTTTACCTAATTTATTAATCAATACTACAAAAAGAGTTTGAGGAATAATATGCATCTTTTTATTCATTGATTTTAATAAATTAGTCACTATTTTTAGCCATAATTACTATTAAAAAATATGAAAGTGTGAGTTATGGCTAAAGTATATACGGAGTATATATGACCCCCTATACTTAGCTTGAGCTGTCTCATAGATCAAAGAGAAAACGAGAAGACATAACTTGTATTGAGTATAGAAAAGTCTAAAGAATAACAAATGGATGAATGAATGAGAAATCGATCATCCCCCCTATACTTAGGATCAAATAATCCTAAGTATAGCAGACTATTCACAAAATAGGGAGGGTCAAGGGTGGGAATGAACAAAGATCATACTCAGACTATCTCCCCCTATACTTAGGGTAAGATATCCCTAAGTACAGCTAAGAAGAGGAGACAGTGGAGAGGATTAAAGAATGAAAGAAAAATTCGGGGTGCACACCCCCCTATACTTAGGATAAAGTACATCCTAAGTACAGAAGACTTACAAAAAGGTGCTTCATCTTTTCGGTAGAAAGAGAAAAATGAAAATGAAAAGAAGAAAAGAAGAAAAGATCGATACAGATAGAAGAAGAGATCAAAGAGAATGTACACATCAATCCCCCTATACTTAAGGTAAAAGAGCCCTAAGTATAGGCAACAGTAAGAGTGATGAAACAGAACGAAGACGGAACACTCGGTTCATCTACTCATCTACCCCCTCCCCCCCCCCCACTTAGTGCAAAGTACATCCTAAGTAAGGCATACTCGAGAATGGGGTGGATCAGCGAAACGGTGGATGGACAGAGATAAACAAAAGCGAATATACAAGAGGATGAATGTACAGAGGTCAAGAAGGTCGAAAGCGAACCTTCTTGCGAGACCGTTGAGGAATGGATCTGACAAGATGCAAGTCATTATCGGGGTCCTCAGTAGACAAGTACCGATCAGAATCGGCCTGGTGAAGATCCTCAGTGGTCCTAGGGTGGGAAGGCACATACGGATAGTGGAAGAAGTGTAGCTAGGTCCGACCTGGGGTGTCTCGTATATGTCATCAAAGTAAAAAGGCTCGAACTCATCATCGGAAGAAGTAAAGTTAGGTCCAGCCTGGCGAGTTTTTTCCTAGGTCTAAACCAAAAGGAATGAACTCATCTATGGAAGTAGTTGAGTCATGTTCGTCCTCTAAAGTATCAATCGGATCATCAATATCATCAAAAGGCCTAAATTCCTTCATAAAAGCATTCAAATCAAATTCAGCCTTATCAGTCTCATCCAAATCTTCCCTCCACTCAAAAGCATCAATCGTGTAAATTCCGCGGATGTCATCAACGCATAACCAATCACAGGAAGAGGAAACTCCAAGGTCTATGCTTTCTGATTCTTCCTCCTTGGAGAGGAATTCTCGGGTCTCATCATCGGTCATAAAGAAAACCTATCTGATATCAGCGGATGGTCATAGTCCTCGGGGTCGTCTAACACAGGCATGTTGTCATGGGATGCAAGTATCTGGTCTATGGTAGGTGCGGTGATCAACACATCGCTCACTACATCAGAACATAAGCGAATCTCTCCAAATCCATAATTAATAACGGCCCTCGCAGAGGCGAGGAAAGGTCGTCCCATGATGATTGGAGAATGCTCCACAAGGGTAGAAGTCTCCATGGGCAATACAACAAAGTGTGCAGTGAAGCCCATTCCCTGAATCAAAATGACGATATTCTCAAGAATACCATTCAGTCTCTTTAGTGATTCATCAGTGAATTGAACAATCATCTTGGTTTTCTTGAGAGGCCCAGGATGAATAGAATGTACCAACGAGAAGGGTATTATATTAATCGATGCGTCGCCATCAAGGAGAGTGTTATCACAAGATTGGTCAGGGATGGTGTAGCTCACAAGATGTGTGATAGTGTTCCTTTTCCTATAAGAAGGGCAGTGAGTGATGGTGTAGGCAGTATCCATGGTCAAGATATGACGCTCAGATATTCTCCTTCACTTTCTCTTCTTGGGTCATGGCCTGGCGAAGTGGGGCCTGAATGATCTCATGAATAGTGGCCACCACTTCGGGTTAATTCAAGATTTTTTTTGAATTTTTGGATCTCCTCCATACAGGGGAGGAGATCGGAATCAACATATACACAAGGACAACTAAGAGCAGTCTATACAGTGTCGTCCTCGGGGTCAAAGGTGGGACAAGGTGTGAATGGATGTGTGGGTAAATGATCTGGCATGTAGGAACTCTCCGCACAATCTGAACCAATCATGTGCCTCTCGAAATCTTTTTATGTTTTTAATTTTTTTCTCATTTTTTGTATTTTGGGAGATTGCAAGCTCTCGTGAAAATCCTCAAGTGATTCCATGTCCTCAAATAGTGGAGCGACATTCCGGTTCTTATTTATGCAAAATAAACTATCAATACTCGAATTCATACACTCCATCATTTCGTTCAAGGTCTCAATCATGGAAATCATGAAAGGTGACTCCAATAGATCAGTCTCGAGTGGATGTGAAGGTGGAAAATATAAAGGTGGGTAAAATTTGAGGTTGATATTGTGGATGAGGCAGATCTTTACAAAAATCAGGAGCAAAATTCTCTTAGAAAAGTGGAGGTGGACCATCTGAAGGTTACGACGAATCTGCAAGGTCCAGATATAAATAGCTCTAGTCAGCCATATCGAAACAAAAGGAAAATAATCAGGAGAGCATGATGGTCAAGTTAAGAGAAGTGAAGAAAAAGGTGCGAGTGCGCAGAGACGATCGAGTATGCACACAAACAATCACAAATAAATGCATGCAAAACAATCACAACCCCTCAATTCACCTACTCAACTCGGTGAAGACCATGAAAGTTCGATCTCTTTATCTTTTCTCTTTTAGAGTTAGGTGGGAATGCAAAAGTTGTACAAACACTTAGGAAGGCTTGATGGGATTTGGGCACTACTCCTTAGTGTTTACGTGAGCAATTTAAAACGAATATAATGATAGGATTACTCGCCCCTAGAAAATGATTTTTCTTTTTGTTCTATTTTAGGGTCAACTAATTTAAGCAGTCCCAATTTAATTATTATCACTTTTTTGAATTTTTAATAAGAATGCATGAATCTAACGGGGAATCAAGTCTTTTTAGCAATCCCAGATGATCAAAATCAGAGAGAGAGAGAGAGTCGAAAAAGCAATGCAAACAGCAAATCGATGATGAATGATAAAGCATAAATGCTCGCTTTGCCTCCAGCTCTCTACATGTAAGGATGCTAAACAGAATTGAAACCTAACTATATGCAATGCAAGCTAATGAAATCACCCTAGATGAGAAATTGCTATTATCGTGAAGAACAATATGCTAAGTATCTAGAAGTGAGACCATGGTCCGTTCTTCGATGTCGATCGGTACCCATGGGGCCTGCAAGCGTTGTATATGACCTCTCTCAACACGCAGTCTCAAATCCAAATAAATAGAAATTAAAGATTTAACTAAGTCCAAACATAACTATAGGTACAAGCAGTGATATTAGAGGTTTAGCCTTAATCTATCGACAAGCAAATCCTACAACTAGGGCTCAATCACACAAAATAAAGAAAAGCGAAAATAGGAAAACAAATGAAAAAAGGCCAAAAACATGACAAAACCGTCGAGGCCCCCAAGGGAATAATCCCTCGGGCACTAAACCTCATGAAGTGTGTAGAGTCCTGGAGAGTTCTGTTTATTACAATAATAGTCTCTCTCTCTCTTAAATTACAAAAATAAATGAAATAAAATTGCAAGTGGCTCTGTCCTCCAAAAATCTTCTAAATATCCTTTGATGCTCCCTCCTGTCGGCTAGAGTAGAATAGCCGACACCACTTCCCAAGGCTGTGCAGAATCACCTAGGCGAATCTCCTCGGTCCACAGTCCCTTGCAACAAAGTCAACAAGAAGATGTGATTAGACAGATCGACAATGATATCAAATAAATAAGAAAATAAATAAAGGATACAGATAGACAAATAAATCACAATCAAGCAAAAATCAATCTATACGCAGTTGCTCCCTGGCAACGACGTCATTTCATAATTGATATTTCGCGCGGGTCAAAATATGTCTCACACAAGGCGGAGACACAATTGCTGTGGCAACCCACGAAAAGCCTCAATCAATCAACAATTAACCCACAATATATAAAGCAGTGAAAAGAAAATAAATGTGTGGAATTAAAATTTATTATAACTCTACAATAGATGCGTATAGTGTGCAAGTATGTAGAGGCCGAACTCAGGGAGAAGAAGGGCTAGATTGTGCAAAAAGATGCAAAGAAGTGGTTGTGATTCTTTTATCTATATCTTTTTTGTGGATTTTTTATTTTAAAATTTTTAGTTTTATTTTTGTTTTATATTTTTGTATTTTATTTTATAATTTATATTTTATATTTTCTTTTTATATTTTTACATATTTTATTTTCTTTTTCTTTTTATAAAAGATGTATAATAATATATATCGCTATATATACAATATAAGATAATATAAATATAATTAAAAATTATGGAAAATTATATAATTAAATATTTTTGGGTTTTAAATAATATTTTGCAATTTTTGTGATTTTTTGATGATTTTGCTAATTTTTATATATTTTTAAAGTCAAAAATATCCCAAGTGAGAGATTAATTAAATAGTTGAAAATGAAATGGAATTTAAGAAAAGAAAATAAATTCCAAAATTTTCTAAATAAATTTTAATATATAGATAATAATATAAATAAATTTATAAAATAAAAAAACTTTTTTGGGGGTTTTTGAAAAATTTATAGATTTTTCTTTTAATTTTTAGGTATTTTATAATTATATTTTTAGTGCTTTTTGTCTGAACTTGTAAAATAAATAAATAATAATAAAATATATTTGTTTAGAATTTTTCAAAACTATGTTTTTGGTATTTTCTACTGTAGACAGGTATTTTTAGGGCTCTTTTCGATTTTTATAAAATATTAAAAGGTCCTAAAATGTTAAATAAAATGTAGGCATGGAAATAGAAGCATCCAGGAACTTTATGCTATTTTTTGGTATTTTTTCGAGCACAATAACTATTTTAAATAAATAAAGGAAGCAAAGAGAAACTACAATACTAGCAAGGACATTTTTTTAAATAAAATAAAATCTAGGGGCCACATTGCAATTTTCTAACACTAGAACAAAAAATTCCTTGACTAACTATAAATAGCAAAAGTTGTGAGGGCATGCCAACAAAATGCCCGCACCTCATGAGGTGACGTGGCTGAGGACCTAACGTAATTACAAAAAGTTGCAAGGCTTTTTGCAAATATTACAAAACTTATAAACAACAGATGAAAGCTTTTAGACTATTTAATAAATATAAAAAACGTGTTGGGTTAAAGTTGCATAATACCCAACAACGGGCGTGAGCGGCGACGGATCTTTCTTCACTTGCCACGTGTCGTGCTCTCGTCGTGTGATGCTTGTTCGTGGACAAATGGTCTAGATTAGATCATGGAGACGGATCGGATGGTGGGGCGCTACTGGATCTGATGCATGTTGCTGCTCGCCAAGAAAAACAGCGATCCGACGGCGTTGGATGGACCTAGATGAACACACGAAGAACTCGAGCTTGGCAAGTTTGAATCGGCCAAGGCTCGAGTCTCCGAGGACCTGGAGCTCTCCTGACGAGCTTGATTCGTCCTTGCAGCCACCCCGCATTGCCCAGGTGCCTCAACGATGATCGGAGACCATGGAATGGTCACAAGGACTCGCGATAGTTCTAGCGAACCTGAAGTGGATTCTTTTGCCAAAAATCGAGGCTCAGACACCTCCTTCAGATCTTGCAAACGCAATGGAAAGTATGGCATGGAGTGGTCGGAGCTCAAGATCTCCGATGAGAACTTTTAATGTAAACTAAGCTAAAATCGAAGACAGAAATGCAAGACAAAATGCACGAATGGAAACCTAAAGCTAACTACACTAAGAAGCAAAAAAATTAAGGAAAGACAGACTTGATTGGCGCAAGGCCAAGAGGTGGACCTCGATGGCCAGAGATGGCTGGAGATCACCACGAAACCACTCCCTCGATCCAACCAAGAGCCGGGCAAGCTACCTGTCACAGAGCTCAAGCCCTGAGGCGTAAAAGGAAGGGGAGAAAGGGGCAAAAAGGGACTCAAAAAATGGGAGAAAGATTGAAGGAGGATATGTACAGCGTGACGAGTGGCGATCTTCAAGGACATATCATGCGCGTATCGATGGTGTTCTACCCTAGGAGATGGGTATGCGTGGATCACTGTTGTACTGAGAAAGATTTTCTATGAAGGGTCCTATCTTCATCGAGCCATGAATCAGTGGCTAGAAATCCAAGAAATAGGGCCGGTACGAAGTTCTGGAGAGGTCTATGACATTGGGTCAGAGTTGACCCAGGGTCAACAGATGGCGTGGCCTGATTGGGCCACGTCATCTACAAAAAGACAAAGTCATGTAAAAATTAAAAATAAATTAGTAAAGGATTTTGTTATTTTTAGATTATAAAATAAAAACATTAATATTTTATAAAGTATTTTATTATAATTTTTATTTATTTTTTAGAGATATTTAATTACAAGCTAATTTTTAAGGGTCCGTTGTAGGTATTTTAGAGGTATTTAATTACAAGCTCTTTATTTTTATTTTGTATTTTTGATTTTATTATTTTATTTTATTATTTTATAAATTCATAACTTATTTTTATGTTGTAGGTATTTTAGAAATATATTTTATTATATTTTTTTGAAATGGCTTAAAAAATAGGTATATTAAAAATATAGATATAGTTACTACATATTCATCTACATATTTTGTATTTTATTTTAATGTTTTATTTATGGTTTTATTTTAGTTTAAATATTTACACATATTATAAATAATATCTTTGAAATTATAAAAATATAAAACTATAAAAATAATGAATAATAAATAAAATGAATATTTTAATCGGGTATATCATACAATAGGGGTTCAAAACCTAACTTTCACATATTAACTTCAAAAAATATGAAACCACCTTCATTAAATAGCCTATTAAAGTTATATACAATTAAAGGTCATTTTGATATATTTTGAGTTTTTATTTGAAAGATATGGGTCTAGGAAGTTGGGATTTTGGAATCTTATTTAGAGTATATCTTTTACACATTACATTATTTTTCTATGAAATCAATTTTGTATTTTTCTATATTTTATTATCTACAACTTTCATACAAAGTTTTTTATTAAGGTATAAAAAGTAGAAAATAAAGTAGTTCCAAAAAATGAATAAATAAATGGGAATTTTATTGTATTTTTGTCCTTATCTCCCCCTACTTTATTCCTTGTCAACCTAATCATCAAGATGCCTAGGTCTCGGGGTTTAGGGTCATAAAATATCTTTGATATTTTATTCTTTTCTTTTCTTTGTTCTATAATTTTGGCATTAAAAAACATTTTATACATTTTTTACTCAACAAAGAATGAATGCTGATTTATGCAAATTAAGGGTATTTACATGTTTTAGCTAGGGTTTTTAAGGCTAAAATGATAGAATAAATGTGATGAAATAGAGATTCATCAGTTAGTTTGGGTTAGAGGGGGTGGATTTACAGAGATGATCGTATCTGTGGAGAAAGGGGGTGGAAGGGGGCATCTAGGGTTACGGGAGGGTTGGGTGAATCCATATTCTGGCTCAACCAAGCAAGCAATACCCTTGATTCACCAACATACACATGAGGATTGTGAAGGTTCGGTCGTATTTATCTTGTCTATTTTATTGGTGATCATCCAAAATTAAAGTACATTACGCAGGTTTAAAGATAGGTTTTAGGCATATCCTAGGGGTACGTCCTCTCAGCAATCAAAACAAGAGTTGCGTATAATCCCGACGTTGCTCTCCCATAATCCAAGGTTATTTTTATTCCATTTTATTTAATCAATTTGCATTATAGTCCCAATTTTATGCTTAGGTTATAACTATATTAATGTGAGCACAAGTCAAGCATTCATTGTTTAATCGGCCAGTCCCAATTTCCTTTAATATCCTAAGTGGTAAATCAGGGGAAGATCGAGAAAAATTGATGCATTCATAAAAATCATGATGAATGCTTGAGAGAGAAAATTAAAGTACCTCCAGCAATCTCCATGCACGTGCAAGACTGTATTTAAAATTTTTACAATGAAAGCATGCAAGTCGAAGAAATCGCACCCTAAACACGTTTCTATTAGAGGGAAAGAGTTTAATTATTTTGGCTAAGTGAAGCAATGTACATGCATCTTATGAATTATGTGTATCCTAACCTATGAAGCAAGCACAAGAGATAGGAAAATAAAAGAGCTCGGAGAGCCGTGTGCCTAGCCCTAGGCCGACACTTAAGTGAAGCCTCACTTGGGTTAGGTCTGAAATGGACTTCACACACCACATGCAAGGTTCAAGTTCATGTTTACACACATGAGCCCTCAAACGAGGACCGCTATATATGCAATGATTACATTTATATACAAGACAAATTGTATGAACAGAATGTTGATTAAGTTCCTTATTTTTTTCTTGAGTCACTTATGCGGCTCCTTGTGTGAGCTCTTAACTCCACGCCTCCATGTATATCGAGGGTCCTCCATCTTCACCCTACCACAAAATTAAATGTCATGAGAAACCAAGGGGGTCATAGTGCATCGATGGAGGTACAAAAGCCAAGAACGACTCAGTCTAAATGGGTGCAAGGATTGGGCACGATAATTAAAGGAAGACAGGTCGAAATTCTAATAGGTGGCCAAACCAAGGGACTCAGAGAGTTGACCTATGGTCAACTACGTATGAGCTCTGAATGGGTCACGTGGGTACGCTAAACGAGAAAACTACAAATAAAACATTTATTAATTCAAAATAAAATAATAAATGATTTTATTTTTGTTAAAACATGAAAAAAATATAAATTATGTAGTATTTTATTGTGATTTTTTTATGAGTTAGTTTATTATAAGTTACTTTTTACAACTATAAATATAGGTTTATTTATCTATATAATATGTATTTTATTTTTATTTTGTAGTTTTAAATTTTTTTATTTTATACATTTAATTTATATATTTATATCTTATTTAAATACTCATAAATACATTTTTATTGTATTTTTCTGAAGTTATTTGCATACTTACATAAATATTTGTATTTATTATGTGTATAAGTATAGGTAATTCATATATATATATATATACACTTATTTATTTTAGTTTATTTTTTTATGATTTTATTTTATTCTAATTAAGTAAATATATTATAAAGAATATTTACAAAATTATAAAATTATGAAATTATGAAAATATAAAGAATAAATAAAATGAATATTTTATTCATGTATATTATACAAAAGGAGTCCAAAACCTAACTTTTTCATCTCAACTACAAATTAAATGAAACCACCTTCATTAAATAAACAATTAAAAGTTATATACAATTAAAGGTGATTTTGATGCATTTTGAGTTCATATGGAGATGATATGGGTCTGCGAAGTTTTGGTTTTAGATTTTTATTCGTGTAGAATGCACAATATGTATTATTTTTGTGTGAAATAAATTTTATATTTCTCTATGTAACTTTTTATACAATTTTCTTGTACAAAGTTTATTATTTGATGTATAAATAATAAAGAATAAAATAGGTCCTAAAAATACATTATTGAAGAATAAATAATTAGGGTTTTTATTGTGTTTTTGACCCTTATATCCCCCTACTTTATTCCTTATCGACCAAGTCATCATGATGCCTAGGTCTTGGGGTTTAGAGTCATAAAATACCTTTGTCATTTTATTTATCTTTCTTTTCTTTTCTTTATTCTTTTATTTTGTCTTTAAACAATGTATTTTATACAATATTTATACAATAAATAATGAATGCTGATTTGTGTAAAATAATGATATTTACATGCATTTGGCTAGGGTTCACCAAAATTAAAGAATAAAGGTGATGAAAAGGAGATTCATCACACCCATATACTTGCCTTTGCTACTCCCTGACAAACACTTATGCACATAAGTGCAGAAAAAAATAAAGAAAAGAACAAGAAAGAACTTAGATTGATTTTAACTTTCAAACTTTTCTTCATAAAATAAAAGGTTGGAGCTTAGTCAGACCATTTGGAAATTAGGTTAGGTTGGCACCTTAATCGAGAATCGGACTTGAAACACAACTGCCTCGAAGAACCACAAAAATCTGCTCTAGTCTCATTAACATTCAGGTCAGAATAAGTCAACTCATACACAAACTCTTATGACTATGAATCTATCTTGAACACTGTGTATGATATGTATCTCTCCTCGGCTAAAGCAGTAAAAGTTAGTCTTCTACAGCATGTGACCCTAATTCCCCAATCCAACAACTATTTCCACGAGAAGCGGGGTATTCCCTTCTAAGTTCAAGTACAACCGTCTCAAGAAGAGGAAGAGAGAAGAATGGATGGTAGCCAGTGAAGCTACCTATCCTAGGATGCTCGACCAGTGTAACCAAGTCATTTGGCTACCGGCTCACAAATATTTGACTTTAAAGCTCAAGCTTTCTTATTGGCTATACAAATATATACATACTCCGACGGGAATTGATTTTTCTTGGAATTTTGCCAGTCCTTTTTTTTAGATTTTTTTATTTTTCCATTTTTTGAATACTATATGCAACACCATTTACATAAGGACTTTTTCCTCTTGAGTTAGATGAGCGTCCCTCTTTTGAAGCATTATTGCAACCCACAACTTCTGTCATAAGACTTCATGGCTACTGGATAGCGTTGGGGTACAATGGCCACAAACGTATGACTCCCGATGTTTCCATTATCTTGTTCTCATGCCGGCAAATCCAGGCTCTACCACTTCAACTGAGGTGAGCAAAGTGTACAGTGCTGGTGTGCAAGCTAGGTCATTTTCAACAAGAGTTGTGTGTTTATTCTGAAATATTCTACTTAGGCAGTCAAGACAACATTAAACCAAGTATCGTGGTCTCAAAAATTAAGTCTAGTAGACATGAAACATCTTAGTGCTAGTTCCTATAAGGTTCATGTGATTAAGTGTATTAAAGGTCCAACCAAGCTCCAATCTCTGGATTTTACGTAGACTAGTTCAAGTATCAATACCAATCCGAAAATGCAAATGTCGTGTATAATGCAAGGAAAATATTTTTTGGAATGCAATTTTATAAATTTGAACTTTTATGGATTTTTGAAAAGTTTTGCAAAATTTATGGAATTTTTAAAAAGATTTGGCAAATATTTTTGGGATTTTTAATTTTGCAGATTTTTAAGATTTTTGTTTTGCAAATTTTTAGGGATTTTTATAAAACAAAAGAAATATATGTAAATATTTACATGGGAGTGCATGTAACGTCCCGGGCTTAGGTTTCCGATCCGTTATCGAGGAAAACTAGTCGTGACAACTTATTGGGTTCGGACCCAAATGAATCCATTGACAACCACCAAAATGCTTAAGCCCAAGTTGTCAAGTAGTAGTCCCCATCACTTATAAACCACACCCATACTTCATGAGTTTTAGATGTGGCACTATGTTTGGGGGTTGGGGTGTTACAACCTCCCCCACTTATATCCGCAACGTCCTCGTTGCGACATGGCCCATCACTTATTCCCAGTGACAGTGGCGACTGCATGCTCCGGGTAGCCATTTCCTCCTATCTCTTTGTAGGGGTGGTTCCACCTCTCGGATAAGCCCTTTCCACTATCAGAGAGAAAACCCGCTTTGATACTATTTGTAAAGTCCCGGGCTTAGGTCCCCGGTCCGTTATCAAAGGAAAACTTGCCCTGACAACTTGTTGGGTTCGGGCCCAAATGGATCCGTTGGAACCACCCAAAATGCTTAAGCCTAAGTTGTCAAGATAGTAATCCCCACCACTTTTAAACCACACCCACATTTGTGAGTTTTATATGGGGTACTATGTTTGGGGGTATGGGTGTTATAACATCCCCACTTATATTCGCAACGTCCTCGTTGCGACATGGCCCTATCACTTATTCCCAGTGACAGTGGCGGATACACGCTTCGGGTAGCCATTTCCTCCTATCTCTTTGTAGGGGTGGCTCCATCTCTCTCGAGTAGTCCTTTCCACTATCAGAGGGAAATTATCTCTGATATCATTTGTAACGTCCCGGGCTTAGGTCCCCGATCCGTTATCGAGGAAAACTGGCCGTGACACTTATTGGGTTTGGACCCCAAATGAATCCATTGACAACCACCCAAAATGCTTAAGCCCAAGTTATCAAGTAGTAGTCCCCACCAATTATAAACCACATCCACACTTCGTGAGTTTTAGATGTGGCACTATGTTTGGGGGTTGGGGTGTTACAGGAAAACTAGTCGTGACAACTTATTGGGTTTGGACCCAAATGAATCTGTTGACAACCACCCAAAATGCTTAAGCCCAAGTTGTCAAGTTGTAGTCCCCACCACTTATAAACCACACCCACGCTTCGTGAGTTTTAGATGTGGCACTATGTTTGGGGGTTGGGGTGTTACAGTGCATCGTATTAATTTACAAGAAATTTAGATTTAGGGATTTACAGGTTTCTATATGTAGGGTTTGTAAGGATTTATTTCTTTAGATTGTATACATGGTTCTCAAATAATTTGAAAAGGCTTTTGCAAATATTTTGAAAACTTTATTTTGCAAACTAATTTGATAAATATTTTTTACAAAAATTTACAAAATTCGAAAATCTTTTTGCAAAGATTTTTCAAATAGTATGTATAAAGTTTTCAAAATATTTTTGGAATCTTTCTAGATCATTTGCAAATAGATTTTCAAAATATTTTTATTCAACCAAAGAAAAGAAATTTTTGCAAACAAAAACTTCCATAAAGGTTGAACATTTTACAAATATTTTCTAAATAGTTTTCAACAAATTTTTAAAAGAGATTTTCAAACCATTTTCAAACATTTTGCAAAATTTTAATCCAATTTATTAATCATTATATACAAAGAATTTGGTTGTGTGTTTTAATTTTTATTAATTAGCCATATTATTGAAAATATGAAAGTACGAGTTATAGCTAAAGTATATACAACATATATACAATCCACTAATACTTAGCTTGAGCCATGTCCTCATAGATCAGAGAGAAAAGAGATGACATGACTCGTACTAAGTATAGAAAAGTCTACAATGCAACGACGAAAGAATGAACGAATGAGAAGTTGACTATCCCCCCTATACTTAGGATGAAATAATCATAAGTATAGCAAGCTATACACAAATCAGGGAGGGTCACGGGAGGGGATATACGAAATAATCGGCTTGACTTGTCCCCTCCATACTTAGGGTAAAATATCCCTAAATATAGATAGAATATCAAGATTTGAGGGGACTGGTGAGGGATCAAATAATGAACATCTCGGGGTACCCCCCCCCCCATACTTTGGATAAAGTACGTCCGAAGTATAACAATGATGAAAGGGGTGAACACATTTTTGGAAGAAAAAGGAAATGAAAATGAAAAGAAGAAATGAAGAAAAGAAATACTATTAAAAATTGTTTTAGTCTGGCTTTATCCATTTTATTGGATGTGGTAGCTTTCAGGCTCATTTTCATAAACAACTTGAATAGAATCTATACGGGGAGGAAGGTGCCATGTTCCAGGTACGATTTCAGTAGCTTTCCGCTGATCACGAAGTGTCATGCGTCAACTGACAAACTTGGTATCTTTACATTGTCGTTGTCATGCACATGCTTCACTATAAACGGCCCAGTCCATTTGCAATTCAACTTCCCAAGCTTCAACTGCGCATCAAACAACAGACCATCTGACCCATTTAAAAAGACTTTTGGTGGATGTGTTTGGCATGCCACTTCTTGACTCTTTCCTTGTACATTAGGTTGTTATCATATGCATAGTTACAGAATTCAAGTAGTCTGTTCAGATCCAACTTTCTGTTTTTCCCTACCTTCTTGGAATCTAGTTTACATTAATTGCCCCACAAAGATTTATGAATGAGTTCCACGGATAGATGGCATGGCTTGTTGTATACCATGCGGTAGGGAGACATTACAAAAGGTGACTTGTATGTTGTTCTATAACCCCAAAGAACTGAGTTAAGCAATTGAGACCATTCTTGTGATCCGGACAGACAAGCTTCTGAAGAATTGTCTTAATCTCCTTGTTTGAGCATTCTACCAAGCCATTAGACTGTAGGTGGTAGGGAGAAGCTACACGATGTTCAATGCCAAATTCTTGAGTTAGCTTCTTCACCTCTTTATTGATGAAATGACTACCACCATCGGATATAAGAATATTAGGAACCTCGAACTTTGAAATGATATGATCCTTAAGAAAATGATCGACAATGCAACTGTCAGTGGCTCGGGTTGGGATAGCCTCAACCCAACGACTGACATAATCGACAGCGAGCAGAATGTATTCGAATCCCTGACTGTTCGGAAATGGGCCCATGAAGTCAATGCCCCATGCAATCAAACATGTCTGAAATATGAATATATTTTAGGGGCACTGTGTCTCTCAGTCTGATTGTTCTGCCCATCTTCTAGCAGTCAGTGTAGTGCTTCACATAATGTTCTACATCTTTGAACAATGTCGACCACCAATGGCCGCATTGGAGTACTTTCTCTACCGTTCTTCTGCTTGAAAGGTGTCCTCCAGATTCACGATCATGGCAATGCACGAGTACACTAGCAACTTCCTCCTGAGGAATGCACCTTCTCCAGTATAATTGGCCTCCTCTCGAAAGAGATATGGTTCTATCCCACTGGTAGAAATGGTTATCAGACACTGAAGAACTTGGAGGGATCCAAGGGGTTGAGCGTGGGGAGATAAGGAACTAAAAAAATGAGGGAAGAAGGCTATATGTACAGGCGAAGCGATGAGGGGTCTTGACCTAGGGGTTTTCACGCAAAACGAAGGACAGTACGAGGAAGGAAATTAGTTTGCGTGAATGGTCAGTGAGTTGTCAAGAGATTTCTTTGAGGAGTTAAGGAGCCTCAGCAGTGTATCATGGGTTGAAATTCGAGAAGGAGAGGGGGTCATGAGGTGGCTCCTAGGTCAATGGGTAGGCTGGACAGTTGACCCGAGGTCAACTGTTCGAGCCATCAGATTGGTCCATCCAGGGTGCTAAAAGACAAAACTGAATAAAAACTGAGAAATAATTAAAGATAAAATAATAAATGGATTAATTAATTAAAATTATAAAATACAAATTGTTATTTTTTATGTAATGTATTAATTCAATTTTTATTTATTTTTTCAGGTTTATTAATATAAGTTACTTTTTACAAGTATATTTATAGGTATAATTACTTATGTTTTGTGTATTTTATTTTTATTTTATATTTTTGATTTTATTATTCTACATACATAGTTTATATATTTATAACTTATTATTTTAGATATAAATACATTTTTGTTGTATTTTTCTGATATAGTGTGTACACTTAGTTAAATAGGGTATATATTATATAGGTATAATTATTTGTATATTTATCTATGTATTTTTGTATATTATTTTATCTTAGTGTTTTATTTATGGTTTTATTCTATTATAAATATGTACATATACTATAAATAATATATACAAAATTATAAAAATTATAAAGAATAAATAAAATGAATAATCTATTCAGGTATAATATACAATAGGGGTCCAAAACCTATCTTTTGCATCTTAACTCCAAATTAAACGAAACACCTTCATTAAATAGCTTATTAAAAGTTATATACAATTAAAAGTTGATGGTATTTTTTGAGTTCATATGGAGAAGATATAGGTCTGGGATGTTTGGATTTTGGCTTTTTATTTTGAGTATTGAAAAGTAAACTGTATGTTATTTTCATGTAAGCTCAATTTTGTATTTTTATTTGTATTTTTATCTTTAGCTTTCATGTACAAAGTTGCTATATTTGAATAAATAATAGAAAATCAAATACATCCCAAAAAGATTTATTGATGAATAAATGAATGGCGATTTTGTTGTATTTTTGGCCCTTATCTCCCCCCTACTTATTCCTTGTCGACCGAGTCATCAAAGATACCTAGGTCTTGAGGTTTAGGATCATAAAATACTTTTGGTATTTTAATCTTATTATTTTTATTTTCTTTATTCTATTATTTTGGCATTAAAAACTATATTTTTACAATAAATGGAATAAATAGTTATTGTTAATTTGTACAAAATAATGTTATTTACATGCATTTAGCTAGGGTTTTTAAGGTGAAAATGATAGAATAAAGGTGATGAAATGGAGATTCACCCCCCCTACTTGCCTTTGCTAGTCCCTAGAAAACACTTATGCAATAAGTGTAGAAAATAAAAATAAAGAAAAGAAAAGGAAAAAAATTGGATTGATTTTAATTCTTAAACGTGTCTTCATAAAATCAAAGATTGGAGCTTAAGACGGACCTTTGATTTTAGGTGTGGTCGGATCTTATTGGGGAAAGGATTTGAAATACAATAGCCTTCGAGAATCACAAAACCCTGCTCAACTCTCCTCAATAGCCAGGTTAGAATAAATCAATTCATATGCAAACCCTTTATGGACTATGAATTTATCTTGGACAGTGTGTGAGATATGTAGCTCTCCTCGGCTGAAGCAGTAAAAGAGCCTTTTCAACATGGTGACCCTAATCCCCAATCCAACAATTGTTTCCTCGAGAAGCGGGGTATTCCCTTCTAAGTTCAAGTGACAACCAGATCAAGGAGAGGAGGTGGAGAGAAGAAGGATGATAGCCAGTGTAGCTACCTATCCTAAGATGCTTGACCAGTGTAGCCAAGTTATCCGGTTGCTGCCAGGCTCACAAACATATGACTTTGAAACTCGATCTTGCTTTTTTACTATACAAATATCTACACTA
>JAZKJV010011482.1:0-41278 GCA_037367405.1 Ottelia alismoides | reverse complement strand
GACATTGGGCCTGGCTGGATGCAGACCCGCGCGCCGCATTGCGGGCTTTGGCCTGGGCGAAGGTTTCCTGAAGCCAGGCGATATTGGCGGCATTGCGTGCGGCGTACTCGACCGCGTCCGGCGCAACGTCGCACAGGTTGTTGCAGGAACCCTGGACATTCAGGGTCGCGTAAATCACGCGGCCAGCACTCCAGCGGCGGTTCTCCACATAGGGCGCGGCCTGCACCTGCTGCCGGACGCGCTTCTGTCCCTGCGAGAAGGGTGTGCTGAAGAACAGCCCGCGCTCGTGATTGAGGCGCTCCAGCGAGTTGTAGCCACCGGCGGAGGGACGATCGCAGTCGGTCCAGTCATTGTCGCCGGGGGTAAACATGGCCGGCGCCTTCAGGGCATTGAAGTAGCCCAGTGCGTTGGCGTACACGTCATCGCTGCAAACACTGCTGCCCGCTTTCAAGTCGCCATCATGAACCGTGAAGGCGAGATTTTGCGCGTTCATGTCGGCGATCAAGTTGGTCACGCCAGCCGCCTGCACCGTCGAATAGGGCAAATCACCCCACAGGCCAATGGCGTACGTGTCGTCGCCGGCTTGGGCGGCACTCAAGGAGGCGGCAGCCAGAATCGCCGCGGCCAGTTTTTGGATTGAATTGTTGAACATGGTCACTCTTGTCTTTTCGATTGTTGGGCCAAGCCGGCTGGCAACCTTGGTGGTTGCTGTCAGTCGGCATGACTTTCGATCGTAAATCGGGCGATATGACACACGCATGACGCCAGCCGACGGTCTCTGGCTCGCGCCGTGTCCCGCCCGTCGCCCATTGACGGTATGCTAGGCGTCCGCCGCTGGTCGTCCGCCTCGCCAAAACCAAAACATGGGAGCCGATCATGTCCGAACCGACCGATAAAAAGACTTCCAATCGCATTTTCGCCAAGCCGGTCAACTGGCTACTCGGGCGACAGTTGCTGTCCGGGATGAAGTACATCGCTGCTTATTCCTTGATGGGCGACAAACTGGATCGCAAGGACTGGATGGTGGTTGAGCCGCTGCCGCCCTTGGACGCAAGCAATGGCGAATTTTGGTTCGACTATCTTGCCGATACCGGCGACGGCATGGCCGCGGTCTACAACATCGCCTATCTGTGCCAGAGCGATCTGACGCTGGAAGGCGCGGACCAGGGCAGCCGGGTCCGGCTGGCGACACCGGCCGGTTCGGGCCAGCCTCTACCTCGCGGACAATTTCTCTTTGTCGGCGGCGACTGCGCGTATCACATCGCCGATCTCGCCTCGCTGCGCGAACGCTTTCAGACCCCCTTTAATTGGGCTTTCGACGACCTCGCCGCCGTTACCTGGCGCGAGCCCGAGCGCCGGCCGATCTATGGCATTCCCGCCAACCACGATTACTACGACGGCCTGGATGGCTTCAATCGGCAGTTTCGCAAGCCGATCGCCGAGGACAGCGGCCGAGAACAACTGACCGAGGACTCCGACGCCCGCCTGACCTTGAAGGGCTTTGTGCGTCATCAGACCGCCAGTTTTCTCGCCTTGGACCTGCCGTTTGGCTGGAAACTGTGGGGCCTGGATACCCAGGAGGGCAAACTCGACAAACGCCAATGGGGCTACTTCGTTTCCACGTTCGCTGCCGACCGCGTCCAACAGGTTGGCGCCAGCCCGACGGAAAACTTCGCCGCGCTACGCGACCGGGTGCCGCAAAAGCTGATCGTGGCGACCCCCGAGCCATCAACCGTCTTCGGGCAGCGCGCGGACCAGAACGACAAGGCCGCGATGGTAGACGCCTTCACATCGCTGGGCCTGACACCGGCCTTTCTGTCAGAGCCGGACGGCAAGCTTCCCGAGGGGCAGTGCCGCCTGGATATTTCCGGCGACATCCACCACTACGAGCGCTATTGGGGCGGCGACGCCAGCGCCAGCTATGCCTCGGTCGTCGCCGGGGGCGGCGGAGCCTTCCTGCATCCCACCCACACCGATTTCGGCAATCCCGAACCGGCCGTGATGTACCCGTCAAAACTCGATTCGCACCGGGTCATGGCGCGGCGCTTGCTCAATCCCTGGAACATCATCCACGAGGGGCATGTCTGGCTGGTCGGCGCGCTGGTCGCGGCCTTGACCTATTTGGCGCTGGGCGTGTCGGCAAGCACCTGGAACCTGTTCACCCTGATCCCCGACACCGCACGACCCGTCGTGGTCGATCCCAACGGTCTCATGGCGCGGGTCCAGGCCGCGCTGATGACCTTGCCGCACGAAAAGCTGGGCTTTTGCTGCAACGCCAGCTACTGGGGCGACTTCGTCTACGCCGTGCTGTGGGTAGGCTTTCTCGGTTACTGGTGGTGGCTGACGCCGGGGCGCTTCAAGGACGACGAGGTCCTGAAAAACCGCGAGCAATGGCGCCACGCCCGGCTGGGCTTCTGGTGGCCGGTCGCCGCGTCGGCATTGCCTTTGTTTGTGTTGCTGTTTGCCTTCCATCGGCCGGAATCGCCGCACCCGCTGCTGGCCAGTGTGCTGATCGCCTTGTATGTGGGCGTGGCGCTCTGGCTCAGCGCATTGGGGCGCAAGTTCGGCAATGTGCTGATCCGCCGCTCGCGATACGCGAAGGAGACGTCCAGCGATCGGCTGCCGCTTTGGGTTTTGGGCATTCTGACCGTGGTCGTCGGCGCCTACGGCTTTTTGAACTACGGCCGTTATCCGGCCTCGATCATGACCTTCAACCTGCTGGTGACGCTCGCCTGGCTGCTGGTTACGGTGGGCTTGGTGCTGCTGGCGGCGTTTGTCGGCGGCAAGCCCCTTGGCGGTCGCGGCCAAGCGGCTTTCGCCGCGCTGGGCCTCTGGCACGGGCTGCTGCAAGCGGCCACCCCGGTGGTACTGGCGGCGCGCGCCGACTGGCTGTCATTGGTCGGAATCACCGCACTGGTCTACGGCCTGACCTGGCTGGCCGGACGTGGCTTCGGCCTGAATTGGGTCGGCACCGACCCTGGCTTCGCCAAGCAGCGCACCGTCGGCTGGGCGATGGTGGCCGCTTGGGTCGTACTCGGCGTGGTCAGCCTGTATGCCGCCTGGGGACCGCCGCAGCCGGTCACCGGCCTGCGTCTGGTCGTTGCGTCCGCGCTCGGCGCGGTGCTGAGTTGCGTCTGGTTCGGCTGGTATGTGGCGGTGGCCGTGACCTTCAAAGGCCACAACAACGAAGCCGGCGGCGGCGCCCGGACAGCGGTCTACCGGCACTTTATTCGGTTCCGGCTGACCGAGGACAGCCTGACCGGCTACGTCATCGGCATTGACTGCCCGGTCAGCGACGCCAAGGACATTGACGGCAGCGCCCGTTTGGTCGACCAATTCACCCTGCGAGTACCCGGATAATGCCCAAATCAAACCGGTTGCGCTGGGTCTCGCTCGCCGTCTTTTTGCTGCTGGTGATTGCTATTGCCGCCACCGGCATGCTCTTCCCGCCCGGCGACTGGTACGCCGGCCTGGCCAAGCCGAGTTGGACACCGCCGAGCTATCTGTTTCCGCCGGTCTGGTCGGCCTTGTACCTGATGATTGCCGTTTCCGGCTGGCTGGCCTGGCAGGCTTGTCCAGCCGAGCAGCGATTACAGCTGTTCCGCTGGTACGGCCTGCAATTGCTATTGAACGCGCTCTGGTCGTGGCTGTTTTTGGCCTGCATCTCGGTGGCCCGGCGGTGCTGGACATTCTGGGTTTGTGGGCCGCGATCGCGCTGACGATCAGGACGTTTTGGCCGGTTTCTCGGCTTGCCAGCGGCCTGCTGGTCCCTTACTTCCTGTGGGTCAGCTTCGCCGCCGCGCTCAACGTCACGATTTGGCAGTTGAATGCCGGCAGCGTGTTCTGACTGGCTGCGTCCGATTTCCTGATACGGGCGATATTAGGCGTACCTCGCCGAACGATTGAGACGTTAATACTGCCTGCCAGTCAAATCGGTAATCGCCCAAATAATACCCCCTATTATCCCCTGCGTCGGACTATGCTATTGAGCTGAAGTTAGTCGATCAATGGCCTTGATGGCTAGGCTAGCCCTTCGCGCCATCCGACGTCCTGTCAATGTGAATTTTCACCACGCCATTTCCGCGACAACTATCTTGACCATGACGCGGCCGCCCGTCATCATCAAACCAAGGATATAACTCCAAGCGGCGTCAAGTCTGTGTCGCGACGCCCAGCAGAACCTTTTCTCCGGTTATTCCATAAGCCAACCTGGTGAATTGCCCGCGCGATGACAGTCGGGTTTTGTCAATGCTGTTTGCGAGCCTCCGATTACGCCAACGACCTGGAAACCAAATGACCGACAGAGCGCAAGACCCCAACTGGAACCCGCGCATGCGGAATCAAGGAAACCCGCATGGCAGACGGGATACCCGCCAATCAAGCGGGCAAACCAATGTTATGCCGGCCCAAGGAAAATCGGTTAATCGCCCACGCTTCTTCGGCGCCCGCTACCGCTTGGGTGCGCCGGCCAGGCCCAGCACCATTGCCTTTGATAACGGCTTTCTCGACAAATTCAAGCCGCGCGCACCGACGGCCGACGATTATGTCGCGTTAGCCAAATGGAAACTAAAACTGGCGGGGGCGGAATCATTACGGCCGGATTTGGTGGACGCTTGCGAGGCCTACCGGCATTTCCTGGAAGGTGGCGGCAGACCGCGCAACTTCTCCTATGAGCGCTACGTCACGAATGACAAGTCAGGCGAAACCACGCTAGCCAACGCGATGCTGGATATTCAGGACGGCGTGGAAATTATTTGGGAAAGCGATAAATCAACCAAATCCTTCAGCCTGACGGGTGACCAGATCGCCTGCGGCAGCACCACGGCATACCCTTATCCGCAAACCGAAAACTGGCAAAAGGCGATAGGCGGCCACATCATCTGGTTGAGCGGTGACGTCACGGTTTCCGAAAAAGGCGGCGATACTTGGTTTCGCCTGGATATGACCCTGCATGCCGAGGATAGGTACAACTTTAATCCTGGACAAAAGGACATTGTGACGGGAATACCCGATAATGATAATGGCATTTTCGAAATCTCCGGGTTAGCCGAACAATACACGCAGTATGCGACGCTGCGGAGAATCGTCGAGTGGAAATATGGGACGTTACGGTCGAGTGGTACATCGACCGCCAGCATTCCATTTCGCTAGCCTGAAAGCCGATCCGACCTAACTTAATATGTCAGCCCTGAAAATCCTCAAGTCGGCGCTGTTTGGGCTGGTCGTTTTGCCACTAATCACGCTATCCGCCAGCTGCACGGAAGACACCCACGCACCTCGCGAAGAGACCAAGATGAATACTGATATAGAAGCTTTAAAGCGCTTGATTAACCTGCCGGAAGGCGTTGCACGCGCCGAATGGCAAACCGGACAGCGCGCGGCCCATGGCGGAGATTGGTGGGTCGCGGCAATTCTGGAGATCGACCCGGCACGTAGTGGCGACTTTTTGTCAGGACCGGTTTCAAAAGGCGTTGTGGAAACGCCCCAAGGACTCGACCTCTCGTCGAGCTTCTCCAGCCTGGCCAGCCTTCCCGGCGCGCAGCAAATCGAGTCCGGCGGCATTCGGCTGCTGACGGAAACCTATGGGGTCATCCCTTATGTAAGTTCGCCGTTGATTAACGGCAATGCCATTAAATTATCGGCGAACCAAGTTTTCGTGGTGCTTTGGACGAATTGATGGCGTCGGTCGTAAAACCGCACCGCGCGAGGAGGATCGCTAGCGCGTTCCCTAGGGCTAGCGGGACCGAACTGGTTTCGTAGGCGCCGTTGAAGACCCGGGTTGTTTTGCAGCCGAAGGTTTACGGATTCGACCGCGCTTTGATGGCAACTCGGCTGTAGTTCACCGTCGCGTCAGCAAAGGCCGCGCGGCCTACCGCGTCAAGATCATTCAGGTCGACCGGATACCGGATGGGCGCGGTTTCCGCATCGCCCAGCCGATACTTGTCGCCCAGCAAGACCAGCAGCTTCAGCAATCGGTTGCCGTCATTGCCGAACAGGTCGAAGCTCTGCCCAGCTAGCCCTCGCAAGGTGGTTCGCAGCAGGGTTAGGCCATTGCCGAAAGCGCTCAGATAGCGGCTGTCCTGGCAGTCTTTCAGTGTACTGATGTCGCCCTCGCAGCCGATCAGTAGGTCGGCCGGCCAATCGCGCTGACGCAAATGATCAATGCTGGTCTTCAAAGGTGTCAGCGCATCCTTGGTCAACAGGATGGTCGGGTCAACGTTCGCCAACATCTCCTGATGCTCATAGTTGTTGCTGGTCCGCAGCCCCAGTAAGTCCGTCAGGCCATGGCCAAGATCATTCTGGCCTCCGCCGTGTTGTACGTAGACCACCGGCACGCCACGGCGCGCGGCGGCTTTCACCGCTTCCAGCGTGGCGCTCAGATTGAACGTTACGCCGTGGTTGTCCTCGCTGCCGTCATCCCGGCCGATGACGAGCAGGTCCGCCGTCTGGAGGCAATCCGCTAGCAGCGCGCTCTCGCAGGCATCCGGCGCATTGACGCTGACGTCGGGGAAGCTGTCCCTGAACCACTGGTCGGTCGTGCCGTCGTGCTGGTACGAATAGCTGTCCGGCAGATGGGCGATCACCACGCGGACCGGCCCGGTTTTCAGGCTGCGTCGCTGCGTCACCCAGGCCAGGGCGTTTTCCAGAAATGCCTGCAAGCGCGCGTTGCCGGACCCGCCCGGCTGGCTGGTGCGCTTGAGGTCGTGGAATGGGTTAGCGCCTAGCGCGATGTAGCGGTTGGAAGGAGAGATACCCGCGACCGCCAGGTTCTTCTGTTCCGAAGCCGAAATTTTCGCCGCTGCGTTGGCGACCAGCACCGGAAACGTCTGTTCCAGGGTATTAAGATCGAACCAGACCGAATCTTGGCTGGGGTCCCAATCGATACCGGTGATGCTATCCGCCGTCAACTGGCCGTTAGCGTCCAAGCGGAACAGATCGATGATGCCCTGGCGCCGCTTGTTCTGGGCCTGGGCCAATGAATTCGCCGCCTCGGCGAGAATCTCGGCTTCGGTCACGCCGCTTGCGTCACCGCTCCTCAGTGCCGCCTCGATGGAGGACAACTGCGTGACGATAACCAAGCCGCCCGATGACCCATCAGTCCCATTACCACCATTGCCGCCCCCGGAAGGCACGACGACGACCGTGGTACCGGCATCGTTAGGCGCCATGATGACGGTCGATTGCGTGGTCAATGTGCCGTTTTGGACATTCGCGGGATTGGCCAAAAAATCGGGCGGTAAAGCGCTGCCACCGGACGCAGCGCCGCGCGCCGCCGTGTAGGCATAGTCCTTATAGCGCCAAGAGCCGTTGACGCGATGACCCAAGCGAACGAAGACTGGGCTGCCATCCACCGGCAAACCGGCCAAGGTCATCTCCGTCCCTCTCACCACCCGCTTCCGGCCGTCATGGAAGTTCCGCGCACCGCGTTTGGCACCGGCGAAAATCCGCCATTGCCCGGCGCCCGCCTTGCTGTCCACCCAGACGAAGCGCTGACTGGGGCCGGCCAGGACGCTTTCGGCCGCCGGCTCGACCATCCCCCAGACGCGCTTGCCGCCTGGGCCGGCGAATGCCGCCTCATTCAGGAAGATGCCAACCAGGCCCAGTAAAACACAAAGCTGGATGGAGAGGGAGCTGAGCCGTACGTGAGCGATCATGGTTCCAATGGGGGCGAGTGAAAAGAAGGCGCTTTTAAGCGTAGCGGCACAAGTCTAAACGGTTGTGACGAAATTAAAAATGCCGACCGAATCGCAAACAGAATCACCAAGGCTAACGGCTTCATCAATCGAAATCGGCTATCAGGGAGACTTTATCGCAAGGGTCAGATTCGCTCCGTCTCTCATCGCCCCATAGCGATTTAGTCGCCCCTTGCGAGACTGTTTTTTGCCGGCGAAACAACCCCTGCCCGGACTGCTTTCCGAATTGCGTGTAGTACCCACTGAATGACTTGTGCATTTTAAAAGGAGCATGTCTACTAGCGACTTGTGACGGATAAGATCAGCAAGTGAATTGATATAGTTGCACAAATTGAAGAATTTGTGATGACGATTCAGTCGCTCTCGACGGCGCGCAGTCGCCGGAAGATGCTCGCCGCTCACCCCCTCATTCCGCTCAGCCCGCAGGATTCACGCCGTGATTCACCGTTTTAGATTAAAACCCCTTTCGACAGCCCTGCTATTGCTGGCGGCAACCCCCAGCCTGACCCAGGCGATCACCGCCACCGTCGTCGCCGACACGGCGGCCAACGCCATACTGCGGGAGACCAATCTGGGCCGGGCGCAACGTATTCAAGTCAACGCCCAAAGCCAGGCGTTTCTTCAGTTCGATCTCTCCGCGCTGCCGGCTGACGTGGCGTCAGCCCAGATTGCTCGCGCCACCCTGGTGTTCTACGTCAACGCCGTGCGCAACCCCGGCGCGATTGAGGTGGCTCCAGTGCCCAATGACTGGCGGGAGGCCGGCCTGACTTTCGCCAATGCGCCAGCGTCCGGCGCGCCGGTGGAAAAAGGCAAGCGCGTTCGCGAAAGCGATCGGCGGAGCTTTTTGCTGGTTGATGTGACGACCCTGGTCCAGGCCGGCCTGGACACGTCTACCGGAAAACTGAGTCTGCGCTTGTCTCCGGACAACTCGGCGCCCGGCGCGGCCTTCTCTATCGATAGTAAGGAGAACACCCGCAGCGGTCATTCGGCTTACCTTGAAATTGTCTTGACCGGCACAGGCGCGCCAACCGATGCCATTTTGCCGTCAGGCAGCACGATCCTCGGCGGCACCGTTCCACCATCCGGCCAAGGCAATAATGGCGACTTCTATATCGATACGCTCGCGGGCGTGCTTTACGGTCCGCGCAGCAATGGCAACTGGCCAGCCAATGGCCTGTCGTTGGTCGGCAAACAGGGACCTGTCGGCCCAGCGGGAGCAGCGGGTCCGGCGGGCCCCGTGGGCGCGACAGGTCCCGCGGGACCAGCCGGTCTGAGCGGTCCCGCTGGCCCGGCTGGTGCTGACGGACTGCCCGGTCCGGCGGGTCCCCAGGGTCCAACCGGAAGTGCCGGCCCCAACGGCCCGCAAGGTCCGGCCGGCGCCGCTGGCAAAACCGTCCTGAATGGTGCCACCGACCCGACCAACGAGGGCGCGGATGGCGATTTCTACCTGAACACCGTCAGCAGCACCTTGTTTGGGCCGAAGGCGGCGGGCGCGTGGCCCAATCCCGGCGTCAGCTTGAAAGGTCCGGCTGGCGCAACGGGTCCAGCCGGAGCCCAGGGCCCTGCGGGAGCAATCGGACCGGCGGGTCCGCAAGGTCCGGCTGGCAGCGCAGGCGCGATCGGACCAATTGGACCCGCCGGTCCAGTTGGTGCTGTTGGCCCAGCCGGCGCGACGGGCCCCAGCGGCCCGCAAGGTCCGGCCGGCGCAGCGGGCGCCGCCGGTCCCGTCGGGCCGCAAGGACCTGCTGGGGTGGCCGGGGCAGTGGGTCCAGTCGGGCCGCAAGGTCCAGCCGGTCCGGTTGGCGCTGTCGGTCCGGCGGGGCCGCGCGGTCCAGCGGGCCCGCAAGGTCCAGTTGGCTCGGCCGGACCGGCTGGGAGGCCCGGAGCGGTAGGTCCAGTCGGACCGCAAGGGGCAACCGGCGCTCAGGGACCCGCTGGCACAAACGGAACCAACGGCACGAACGGCTTCAATGCGGCGGTCAGAACCACCACCGAGGTAGCCGGCGCCAATTGCGCGGGGGCGGCATCAAGATCGAGGCCGGTGCCGACAGCAACCGAAACAACACGCTGGACACCACTGAAGTCGTCGCCGGCTTGACGCGTTTTGTCTGCAACGGGACGGGCGGGGGTAGTGGCGCGTTTGGGACCAATACCGGGCGCGCGGCCGCGTCTTTTGGTGCGGACTGCACGCTCGGACAAGTGATTCTCTCGGCTGGATTCCGAGGCGTTGGACTTCCAGCCGATGGCCGAACCTTATTGATTTCAGAAAATAGGGCGCTATTTGCGTTATTGGGAACGCTTTACGGCGGTAATGGGACGACAACGTTCAATTTGCCGGACTTACGTAGCGCCGCGCCGAACGGGCTGACCTACGCCATTTGCAACCAAGGGATTTTTCCCTCATTGCAGCAGTAAGCCAGAGAGTTAAGCGCTTACAGCCGGGCCGCCTTCCCGGCCGACCTTCCAGCCGATGCCGCTAAAGTCAGCCCTGCGCCGAACGGACTCGACGCGCAAGGGCTGGCTGGGCGATCATGGCCATCGCTGGCGGATTCTGGAGGCTTGGATGTTCTCGCACGTTTTTCTGGGCGTCACCGACTTCGAGCGGGCGCTGACGTTTTACCAACCGCTGATGGCCTGCCTGGGAATTCCCCAGCGCTTTTGCGATACCGCCCGCCCTTGGGCGGGCTGGCAGACGCCCGAAACGACCCGGCCGTTGTTTGTGATCGGCAAACCCTACGACCAACAGCCGCACACGCCGGGGAATGGTCAGATGGTGGCGTTCACGGCTGCCAGTCGCGCGATGGTTGACGCGGCGTATAAGGTGGCGCTGGCCCTTGGCGGCACGTCCGAAGGCGAACCGGGCCTGCGCCCCCAGTACCACGAGCACTACTACGGCGCCTATTTCCGCGATCCCGACGGCAACAAGCTGTGCGTGGTGTGCCACCAGCCAGAAGAATAGACAAAGGAGCCAGACCTTTCGGTCAATCTGTTTCCATCTCGTCTGGAAGGATGACTCCTCCCGCATGAACCTCACGGTCAGGCATCACGTCGACGCCAGCGAACCCGACGCGGACGGGCAGCATGACTATCGCTACGAATTCGACCAGTTCGAGTTCACCGATCAGGACCATGCGTTGGTCGTGATTTGCTACTGCGACGAGCCACACGTCGTTTACCTCAAAGGCTTGGCGGTGAACTCAGTGGCCACGCCACTGACCGAGGCGCTCCTGAATTCCGCGCTAATCACCCATGCGGTGAGCCATCTCCGCGAACAAGGCAAGACGGAGTTCCGCTGGCTTGCCACCGACGGATACCGACCGATTCCCTAAGCTCGCAAAAGGTCCGTCTTGCGAACCGTTACGGCAAACCGCACCCCATGTCGATGAAACTGGAAAAGGTCGTTCCCTTCGGCCGTTCGTTGGCGGAGTACACCGCCATGTTTGCGCTCACGCCCGGCGATCTTGCCAAGCGCATCATCGGCGTCGCCGACGGCCCAGCCAGTTTCAACTCGGAAATGACCGCCTTGGGGCACACCATGGTATCGGTCGATCCGTTGTATGTTTTCGGCGCGGAGGCGATCCAGCGGCAGTTTGATGCAGTGGTGGACAACATCATCGCTCAGGTCAAAGCCACGCCCGATGATTGGGTCTGGTCGTTCCACCCGTCGCCGGAGGGCTTGAAAGCCAACCGGATAGCGGTATTGCGCCGCTTCCTGGCCGATTTCGAACGCGGCAAAAGCGAAGGCCGTTATCAGACTGGCGATCTGCCCCGGCTGGATTTCGCGACCGGCCAGTTCGATCTGGCCGTTTGCTCGCATTTTCTTTTCCTGTATGCCGACCATTTCAGCGACGACTTTCATCGTGAGTCGGTTCTGGAGCTGTTACGGATCGCCGCCGAGGTCAGGATTTTCCCTTTGCTGACCTTGGCGCGGCAGCCCCCTGCCAATCTTCAGCCGCTGATCGCCGAGCTGCGCCAACTGGGGTACTCGGTCAACATCGAGAGCGTCGTATACGAATTGCAGCGCGGCGGCAACCAAATGCTGCGAGTCCAGCACCCGTTGCGATAACCACCTCGCGCCTCTAATCGGGCGGCATTCTCATGGTCCCGCCAGTGAACTTCTCTATTCACTTTGCGACCCGCCGAGTCGCGGTATGCTGACCGCCATTGGGTGCGATTGGAATGAATATGGACTGGGCGCAAACGCTCATTCGGCTGATTGATCAAGGCTTGATGGCGCGGTTGATGCTGCCTGATGGCAGCCTGATCGCGGGTTTTTCGCCGCACGATTTGATCGCTCGCGGTCCGCGTGAAGCCGGCATTCTGGTCGTGCGCGGTGTGCTCAGCAGTGCGGATAATCCGCCCGAGGACCGCGTCATTCCGCTTTGCGACATTCGCGGTGCATTCAGCGATAAACCGCGCCGACCGGCGCAGGCCGACCCGGCATTCTTGCAGCGCAATCCGGTGCCGCGTGGCTGGACCGTTATCCGCTCCCTGAGCGCCGGCAAGCCCGTCTGAAGACGCGCGCCGTCGCCTGGACCCAGAACCCCTTTTCTTCAATCCTCCAGAGCAGGTTTATGGCTACTCTCAGCAAAGCTGTCGCGGATATCGAACTAGCCGTCGCCAAGCCGACCGGCCTCAATGATCTGGGCGTGCCAATCGGCGAGTCGACCATCGTGAAAAAGGGCCGCATGCAGGAATTCCTGCAAACCTTGGACAGCGGCGCCATTGGCCGGCGCTACCAAAACATTCGCGTCACCGCGATCAAGACCACCGAGGGCGGGCGAACTTTCTCGAAGCTGTTCGTGCAGTTTGAGGTATTCGCCGACGACTGGGTCAGCGTCGGCGACAACACCGGCGTGGAATTCGACTTGCGCAGTGACGGGATGAATCTTTATTCGATTCCGCAAGGGCGGATTTTCCTGCCCTATTGCCGCAGTTGGTACGAGAACCAGTACGAACGTACTATCCCCAACGATGCATTTGATGCGGTGACGCGCTTCCAGTTTGTCGCCAACGCAGACGAAGTGCAGCCGGGCTGAGCCGCCGCGCTCAGACTGAACCGCCGCGGCTTTCCAGCGCTTCGGCTAGGCGATTGGCGGCTGCGGCGATGGCGGTCGACCGCTGCCGCATCAGGTTGAGCATCTCGTTCAGCAGCACGGCCGGATCGTCTTCCGCGACCTTAAGTCCCGCCAGCCAGCAAGCCAGATTGGCTTCTTCCCGCCCTAGGGCGCGGGCGGTGTCGCGCTGCCAGTCGGTACCGAATAGGAAGCGCGCGGCATTGCGAAACAGCTCCTGATCCGATGCGTCCGAGGAGAACACCCGGCGCGGCGAATCATGCGGCGTCACCGGGCTGGATTCGGCTTGCTCAACGGCTGCCACCGGGCTGCCGCTCGCCGGTAGCGGCGCGTGGACCTCTTCGTGAGTGGCTTCGGCCAAGCGCGAAATCTCCGGCAGCACCGAGCGAATCAGCTCTGCCCCAGCCAAGGGCACGCGCCATTGGCGCTGAGCCGGCTGCCATTCCACTTTCGGCACCCAGCGCAACATGCGATGCAAAGTGTCGCTATATCCGGCCTTGATAATGATGGCGTCGTCGGTCACGTGCACCCACGGATTGGCGGGAAACGGGTTTGCCGCCAGCGCCGCGCGGGCTTGATCGTCGTTGCTCATGGGGTGGTCTCGTCGCATTCAGATGACGCCCCGCTCCTCCAGCCAGGAGCAGAACGTGTCGATCAGGCGAATCGCACCCGGCAGCCGGCCGTGCGCATCGCGCTGGGCTTCGTCGTCGGGCTCCAGGGTTCGCCACCAGATGATGAGCTGACGGATCAACGACTTGGCGGGGATTTGCGCATCCGCCAAGCCGGCGAACGGCGCCAGGCCGAAACTGCCCTCGATGTCGCGCAGGCAGGCGAAGATGTAGGCGCTGTCGGTGCCGAAGTCGACCGGCGTATTCGGCGCACGGTTGACCATGCGCAGTTCGCTAAGCTCGGGAATGTAATCTTTCAAGCGGGACAATTGCCGGCTAGTTCGACCAACGCACCGAACCGAAGGCTTTGGCAATCGCCTGGGCGCGCGCGTCCTGCAGATCCGCCGCGCCCGGTTCCAGCCCCGCGCAGGCCTGAACGGCGGATTCCAGCAGCTTGGCCTTGGGGTAGTCCGGCGACGGCCGCGACCGATAGGCGCGGTAGTCGCAGGTGCATAACAGCAGCAGTTGTGCAAAGCGTTCGGGCCGATCGAAGGCGCCGAGACGCTCCAACATCGCCGCCACCGGTCCGGCGCGCACGTCGGAAACCCGATGCACCCGCTCCAGTTCGCTAAGCGCCAGCAGCGCCAGCTCGCGGCAGTCGTCGGGAGCGCCAAAGCGCCGGCAAATGGCCTCAATGCGCGGCTCGCCGCGTTCGACATGACGGTAGTGGATCGGTAAATGCTCGGGCGGCGAGTCCGCCTTGCCGACATGCATGACCAGTGCGGCAAAGCGCACCGCCAGCGGCGCCTCGCATAACGCGGCCTGGTCCAGCACCCGCAGCATGTGCAGACCAATGTCGACCTGCGGCGGATCGTCGGCAATTTGCGGCACACCGAAGACCGCGACCACTTCGGGGAGAATTTCGTTCAGCGCGCCGCAGGCGTGCAGCGAGCGGAACATATTTGACGGCACCTGCCCCATCAGCCCAAGCTCCAGCTCCGACCAGACGTCGATGGGGTCGATTTTGCCGAACGCGTCGTTTTCGACCCGCTCGAACATCAGGTCCAACGTCTCGTCATCCAACTCGCCCTTGGGGCTGGCGGTCAGCGCCGCCAGACGCAGCACGCTCAGCGTTGGGTTGGTTTGCAGCAGATCGGCCGTGGCCGGAACGGTGTGCGACGTCATGGCAATATCAATCCGGGCGATCAAGTCCGTCTTCCTCGGCCAGTTCGATATCGGTGACGCAGATATCGCCGTCATCGATGATCAGCGGCACGATGGTCAAGTTCTGCCCCTGGCAGGGTCCGATAAAGCAGCGGCCGGAATCCAGATCGAACTGGGCGCGATGCCGCCCGCAGGTCAGGAAGTTGTGGTCCTCGTCCATGAATTGGCCGGGCGTCGTGTCCAGGCGCTGACCGGTATGCGGGCAGGCATTTTCATAGCCGAAAAAGCGGTTGCCTTTGCGGGTTATCAAAATCGGCCAAGGCTTGACCTCGCCGGACTCGTCCCGGCGCGCCAGCCAAAACCCATGGCCTTGTTCTTCCTCAATCTCGTTGGTCCGGCAGATCGCAAACAGCTCGCTCATGGGTCGCTCCCCGATTGGGTGACAGCGGACAACCGCCGATCAGGTTAGCCAAGCAGGTTGTAGGCCAGTGGCGGTCGACTTGAAAAGCATCGGCTTTTCAATGCCATACCGACAAACATTAGGTCCGGCTCTTCGCTCGGTTTGGGGGGAAAGTAACAAAAATGTAGTTTGTCGACCGACACCGTATGTTTGACTGATAGAATCGTTACCGCGCCTGGAATGCGCCCCGCAAAGGCCGAATTTAAGGCGCTTTCGACGTGTTTTTGATCCAAACAGGAAGAGGACGATATGAAAACAACGGTAAGAAGTCTTGCAGCGATGGTCAGCGTCTGCCTTGGGCTTGTGGGACCCATGGGAGCCGCGTTTGCCGATTCCGACTCGCATGGGGAATCGCTATCCAGATTGACCGCCAAGTGGTGGCAGTGGGCGTTGTCGATTCCAACATCGGTCAACCCGATGCTGGATCAAACGGGCGAAAACTGCATGATCGGGCAACAAGGTAAGGTCTGGTTTTTGTCGGGCGTTTTTGGCGGCGGCACAGCCGATCGAACCTGCTCGATCCCCGAAAACGCGACGGTGTTTTTTCCCGTGAAGAACAGCGTGAACTTCAATACGCCCAACGTCTGCGGTCAGGACGGAAAGGACATCCCGGTTGCTGAGTTACGCACCGCGTCCGCGGATTCCGCCGACAACTCCTTGAATCTGTCGGCCGAACTCGACGGCAAGCCGCTCCAGGAAATTAAGCGAATTCGGTCAACTGTTTTTTCGCTCGCATTACCCGAAGACAACGTCTTTGATCCGCTTTGCAAAGACGTCAGCAATGTGCCGGCAGGGGTGTATTCGCCTGCCGTCGATGACGGTTATTACTTGACCCTGAAGCCCTTGAAGCCGGGGGCGCACATACTGCATTTTCATGCGGAACGTCGCGGCGGCGAGGATGAACCACCGATCGTAGTGAGTCAGGAAATCACTTATCACTTGAATGTTGTGCCGGTTTTGAAGAAATAGGGCGCGGTGGGCCGAGGGATGGGTTCGCTTACGGGCGTGCCCGCCCTTCGTGGTTAATCCTAACCCGAACCGGGGTAGCCGGTGAGGCGGATAAAGCCCAAAGCGGACGCAGGGCCGAAGGATGTAGTGAGCAATGCGAGCCGCATCAATCGCGAACGGTGCGGTTGGCACCGGCTCCTACGGGCTTATTTTCGATAATAGACACCCTGCTACATTTTCGATTTTGGTATGCGGTATGACTTCAAATGTTTTTGTCATTGACAAGCAAAATGTTCTCTCTGCGCTAAGTCGGACTGAATATGAATCCGAGGATCTCTTTCAACGACTTCTTTCGGAGCACCCCCAACTCCTCGGGGAAGTGGCAGGCAATGACGGTCGACTCCTGTTGGTTCAGCGAGAAGCGCCTGTGCCTGATGGCCTGACGGGTTCTGGACGTTGGTCGCTTGATCACTTGTTTTTGGATAACGAAGGCGTACCGGTCCTGGTCGAAGTCAAACGCGCGACAGACACACGGGTGAGAAGAGAAGTCGTGGCTCAAATGTTGGATTACGCCGCAAACGGTATTGCCTATTGGCCAATAGATCATATTGTATCAGCGTGGACAAGCACAACTGAAAACGCTGGAAATAACCCTGAAGAAGTACTGGGCCAATTTTTGGAGAGCACCGAAACAGAGGGATTCTGGCGCCAAGTAGAGTCGAACCTTAAGTCGGGGCGAATTCGGATGGTGTTCGTCGCAGATAGAATTCCGAAAGAACTCCGACGTATCGTGGAATTCCTCAACGAGCAAATGCGGCCCGCCGAAGTACTGGCATTAGAAGTAGAGCAGTATGCCACTTCAGACGGTTTGCGGATGTTGACGCCAAGACTGATTGGGCGAACTGAGCGCGCTGCTACCGCCAAAGCAGTAACTGCCTCTGGGCCTCAATTGACAATCGAAGAATGGTTGGTTTCTCTTGGCGAATCGAAAGGAGTGACTGCAGAAAGTGTGGCTAGAAAGCTCATCGCGTGGGGACATGAAAACCAGTTCGAAACTGTACTTACTGATTCCGGCGATAGTGTGGCGTTCAGCATAACGGACGCGTCTCGCCGGCAAGCATGGCCATTCTTCGTGAGGCGCAGTACAGGGAAGATTGAGACAGCGCTGCAATATCTAGCATCGACGAAAGCATTTGGTCCGGAGGATAAACGACTTGACTTGCTTGCTCGACTCAAATCTATTCCCGGTGCATCGATTTCTACGTCAAAGTCCACAGCTAGGCCGGCTGTTCCGCTTGATCTGCTTGCGCAGCCGGAACTTTTGAAAATGTGGACTGATATTGCCGAATACGTACGAAACGAACTCTTGGGATAAAAGGTGGGGTCGTGGGGCGGATAGGCGAAGGTCAATCCTCCCTCCGCCCCTGAACCTACCCCCGTCATTTATTGGGAGCAAAAGGCAAAGCCGATATTTGAACGATAATTATCAACTTCCCATCCTTGCCTTTTTTCAATACCCACGTCTTATCCACCATGACCTCGTTGCCGCGCTTATCATTCACCCCAAAATTACCCATTGTGATGACGATTGAGCCATAATCTGAAAGCCTTCTTTTTTGCTGCCTACGTTGTCGTAAAGACACTTATTCAAAGGCTCAAGCGCAAAGCCTATGTTGCTTTTTTATTCCGGGTCGCCGCCCACGATATAGCCCGTAGATACTGGGTTTTAGCTTTGCGGAAACCCAGCTAGTCTGCAATTTATGCTGGGTTTCGTTCCTCAAACCAGCCTGTGGCCCTAAAACACTTACTTCGCTCACCTTAACCTGCCATTGGGTCGAAACGACACCAGCCGGCCCGCGCGTGACCAATGACCACGCAGCGCGACAACACAAGCTTCTCGTTCATCAAGGAAGTGGACGCCGATCCTCAGCCCTTCAATTAGCGCGATCTACTCGGGGTCCAAAAAGCGGCTGCAGAATTTGAACCCGCCTAGCTTTCTCCAACGAAGTGCCGAAGCTGACCGCGCTTCGATTTCACCTGATTGATTTTGCTTTAAAAAATCTCCTTCTGGTGGCCAGCCAATGGCGGCGATAGGGAGGCCTCACGGGCAAAACTCTGTCGTTGTCATCATTCTGTAATGAAACTGTCATATTTTCTCCGCCTCGACCGGCTAGCGTGTCTTTAGTTCCCACCGCGATGGTGGTCACCGAGACTTGCGTCGACGAAGTGCCCGGTTGGGTCGTGAGGGCGCGGATTGAATCGCCCAAAGCGCCCACTGGATATCAACCTTTTACTAACTGAAACATCACTATGAAATATCCATTGCTCGCTCTAGTCGGAGTCGCTGGAATGGCTGCGGCGAATCTTACCTGGGCCGAATCGGCTCGCGATTACATCAGCATCGTGGGCTCCTCGACTGTGTATCCCTTTGCGTCGGTGGTCGCCGAGCGATTCGGCAAAGCAGGGAAATTCAAGACCCCAAAGGTGGAGTCAACGGGCACGGGCGGCGGAATAAAGCTGTTTTGCGGCGGGGTTGGCGTGCGCTATCCGGATATCGTCAATGCCTCACGGCCAATGAAGAAAACCGAATTTGATACCTGCAAAAAATTTGGGGTCAACGACGTTGTAGAAGTCAAAATCGGCTATGACGGAATCGTCATCGCGCATTCAAAGACTGCCAAGCCAATGGCGTTGACCCGCAAGGAGATTTATCTAGCTCTGGCCAAACGCGTTCCGAACCCTAGCAGCCCGGATGAGGATGATTTGATCGCGAATCCCTACAAGACCTGGGATCAAATCAATCCTCAACTACCGAATACCCCTATTGAAGTATTGGGACCGCCGCCAACATCCGGCACCCGAGATGCCTTTCTCGAACTGGCAATGGAGGGCGGCTGCCAGTCGTTCAGCTGGATCAAGGCCTGGAAGGAAAAGGACGAGGGTGAATACAAAAGCATCTGTCATAGCGTCCGCGAAGACGGCACCTATGTCGAAGCCGGGGAAAACGACAACTTGATCGTACAGAAGCTGGTATCAAACGCTAACGCGCTAGGAATATTCGGCTACAGCTTTCTGGAACAAAATTCCGACAAGGTCGCCGCCGTTTCCGTCGACGGAATGGCGCCTAGTTTCGAATCAATTGAAACCAGTCGATATCCAATATCCCGCCTACTCTATTTCTATGTAAAGAAAGCTCATATCGGCACCGTCCCAGGCATTCAAGAATACATTAAAGAGTTTACCAGCGAGAATGCATGGGGTAACGAAGGCTATCTCTCCGAAAAGGGCTTGATACCCATGGAGCCTAGCGAGAGAAAAGACGTCGCGGACGATGCCGCCAAACTAAAGGACATGTCCCTATAAAAGACGTCAACCTTTTTGCCTTAATCCTCTTGGGGCGGGCTGATAGCCCGCCAATCGTCTGATAATTTTTAGTGCATTTCGGAAAATGCGCTAGTTTGGGGGCTCCGTAAGTGAAACCGAATAAACTCTCATTGGCCGCGCTCGCGGCTCTTGGTTATGCTGCCGTGTTTGATATTCAGGCAGCTATGGAATTATATGTTGATCCGAAGACGCAGCAAATCTATGCAGCGCCAGGGAAAGGACGGGTGAAGCTGGGTACCTTTGAAAAGGTCGAAGAAAAAGCTTCCACCGGGACGGCCGTGGCGAGCGGTAAAGCTGCTCGGGAGTCCGAGCATACGCTGGACGAGAAAAAACATGATCTGGAGGCACTCGAATCCCGCTTGGATAAAAAGCGCGAAAGCATGCGTGAAGTCGAGCAGAAGCTTGATCGCGTCGCCGCGTCGCGGCCATCAAGTGATCCGGCTCCGGCTGGCTGGTTCGACCGGATCAGCTTGCGTGGATATACGCAGTTTCGCTACAGTCAACCGCTGTCCGGCGAAACCGTCGATCTCGCTTCGCCGGGAGATCGTTCGATTGCGAATAACCAAAACTTGTATATTCGTCGCGCACGGCTAATTATTTCCGGCGATATTTCCGACCATTTATCGCTGTACCTGCAACCGGACTTTGCTTCCAACCTTGCTGTAACGGGCCCCAGCCAGGGACATTACGTGCAATTGCGCGATGCCTACGCGGACATCTTTTTCGACAAACATAAAGAGTTTCGCGCTCGCCTAGGCCAATCGAAGATTCCCTTTGGATTTGAAATTCTTCAATCCAGTCAGAACCGTTTAGCCATGGATCGCGCCGACGCGCTAAATACCGCAGCGCGCGACGAGCGCGATATCGGTGTGTTTCTGTACTGGTCGCCCGAGGAAATCCGGGACCGGTTCAAATACCTTGTGAAAAGCGGTCTCAAGGGGTCTGGAGATTATGGCGTGCTGGGTTTGGGTATCTACAATGGACAAGGCGCCAACCGATTTGAGTTGAACGATCAGTTCCATATCATCGCCCGCGCATCGTATCCCTATCAGTTCAGCAACGGCCAGATCTTCGAGGCCGGTGTCTCGGCCTATAGTGGACGCTTTATCACCTCAACCGGCTCGTTGCGGGATAGCAAAGGCAAGTCGATCGTTAGTGGCGATGAGGTTGCCAAGTCCTACGATCCCAGAGAAGGCGGAATCCGCCGTGGCTATCAAGATGAACGGGTAGCGATTCATGCGGTTTTGTATCCCAAGCCTTTCGGCCTTCAAGCTGAGTGGAACTGGGGGCATTCGCCGCAACTGGACGTCGAACAGCAGAGAATTCGCGCAGCGCCGCTCAACGGTGGTTACATCCAAGCGATGTACAAAGTGGATCACTTTTACGGAACCTGGGTTCCCTATGCAAAGTGGCAACACTACGATGGAGCCGAGAAGTTCTCCACCAATGCGCCGCATGTGAACTTGGACGAAACCGAGGTCGGCGTTGAATGGCAACCCATACCAGAGGTCGAGGTGACGGCTGCCTATTCGAACATGGACCGCACCAACGTTTCGACGCTAAAGCAAGTCAACGCCGATTTGCTGCGGTTTCAGGTGCAGTGGAACTACTAATCGGGGTACATGGGTAGGCCCTGCCGAGCATGACAGCAAGCCCGTCACCTGCTGGCGGGCTTGGATCGTCGGCTTGGCCCATCACAGGGGCATTCCCCTCCATGGCTGTCGCCGAGTGAATCCTAGGACAGGGATGTCCCTCTACCGCACCCGGGGCGGAGCACGCTTGGCATTCGAGCGGAAATGCCTCGGTGGGGACTTGTAACATTCAGTTAAATTCGTCGAATAGAATCTCAAGTGGACGCAGCGATGAAGGCTTGAGTCAGGCCAATCGGCGGTACACTGCACCCAATAGAGACAATCGGCGAATGTCATAGTCGCGTCGACACGAATCGAGCGTTGCCTCCTAACTGAACGGAGAGCGCCACGCAGAACGTCGATGTGATCGCCAAACAATGAATTTTGTAAGCCACGCCACGTCAACGATCGTCCTGGCAGGCGGCTTAGTCCAGTCTGCTACCCGCCTTGACGTGTTTGTTGCTGCCCGTACCCAGCGGAGAACACAGTGATGACAGCACCAGTAAATGCGCAACCTGGCCTTGCTCGGAACATTCTCCGTTCGCCGCCCGCGCGCGTTCTGATACTCGGCTTCATCCTGCTGCTGCTGATGGGCTTGAACGGCGACCTGATGGGCAGCTACGGCGCCGAACCGGTCAAAGCAGCAAAACACATCATCGCGATGGCCATCGCCGGCTTCGCTGTATACATAGCCCATGCACATTTCTTGGAGGGACGGGCCGTCTCCGAACTCAGCACGCCGGGCATGGGCCGCGAACTCGGTGTCGGGCTGCTGATGGGCGCCGGCCTTTATGCCGCCTGCGAACTGGCCCTCATGGCCATGGGCATCTACCGCATCGTTGGCCTGAACCCGTGGACCTTTCTCATCCCGGCGGTCGCGATGGCGATCAGCTCCAGCGTATTCGAGGAGTTGTTGTTCCGCGGCGTGCTGTTCTTCTCGGTGGAGAAGTGGTTTGGCAGTTGGGTGGCGCTGGTGGTATCGGCGTTGGTGTTCGGCCTGACCCACCTGGCCAATCCGCAGGCCACGCTTGAGGGGCGCCGCTATTCATAACCGTCGAGGCCGGCATTTTGCTGGCGGCTGCCGTCATGCTGACGCGCCGACTGTGGCTGAGCATTGGTTTTCACATGGCCTGGAACTACACCCAGCAAGCCATCTTCTCGAGCATCGTCTCCGGCAACAATCCCGCGCCGGGCTTGATCCGCTCCACCGTTAAGGGCCCCGACTACCTGACCGGCGGCGAATTCGGTGTCGAATCGTCCGTTCTGGCGCTAGTCCTTTGCACGACGGCCGGGATCGTGATGCTGGTCATGGCGGTCAGGCGCGGAAGATTGTCCCGCCGTTCTGGGTCGGGCGCTGAAGGAAACCGTCGAGCAGTTCCCGCACAGCCTGGACACCCGCGTCGGCCGTTTGGGTCCGCCGCTATCCGGCGGCCAACGCCAGCGCCTGGCGATTGCCCGCATGGTCTTGGCGGAACCGAAAGTGGTGATACTCGACGAGGCAACGTCGGCGGTGGACAACCTGACCGAGGCCGAGGTAATCGCTCGGGTCGGATCTCATTCCTCCGAATACCCTGCGCTATTCGGAGCTACGCTGGCTTTTCGCTCCCTCCACGCGCTTCGTTCAGCATATCCGACGGATTTGGTGTTGCTAATAGCAGAGGATTACCCGAAATATGCGGCCAACCATGCGCTCATTTTGGCGTAAAGCGGCATATCCGTTACCAGGATATTGTGATGGTCGGCTCCAGGCACAATCGTCCACTCTTTGACTGGTCCGGGAAAAGCCTCAAACAAGCGATGGCCGCGGTCGAGAGAGATAAGCGTATCTCTGTCGCCGTGTGCGATGAGCACGGGGAGTGTTATGCGGGACGCCCAGAGGTCGGGGCGCACCAGACGTAAATCCGAACCACCGCGATACTGCGTAACGAACGCAAGCGCGGCGCCGAACGATTCGGAAAGCGCGGCGGGCAAATGAGGCAGTTGATCTTCAACGACACCTTGGAGGGTGTTCGAAGCTAGAGACAATGACAATCGCACGCCATGGTTTGGGCGTATTGGAAACTGCATGGATCGCAAACGCACCCCCCATGGATAAGCCCCAAATACCGGCTGGCGCCTCCGGCTCTTTGAAGAAGCGGCGTGCATCTTCAAACACATGTACTGGAATGTCTCGTTCGAACGAATCGACGGAGAAACGCAGTTGATTGACCGGGCTATCGCCATGAGCTGGAAGATCGGGCAGTACACACTTAAATCCAGCGGCGGCGAAGCGTTCCGCCACCGGCAGTAAGTCCTCCTTCCGTCCGTTGCGACCGTGCAGTAGTACCAAGATGCCGCGAGTCTGGCCGTACGGCAGCAGCTTGCTGCCCATGGTTGCCAATTGTTCGCGTAACACGGTTCCGCGAACGCCCGGCCCTGCGTTTGCATCCGGCGCAACCATCAAGCAAGGCACTCGCCCAAAGTCACATTGTTCGCTGCTAAGCAGAATGCCATGCGTGTTGGGGTGGAAAAACCAGTCACGGTGATAGTCCTGAAGTGATCTTCGCGTTGGTTGCGCCAACTGGCCAGCGGCAGTCCAGATAAAGGCGTTAGCGATTGCTAAACCAAGCGCTACCACCCCAATAGCCCATTTGAACCATTTAAGATGCGCACCGCGCACCATAACTCGGCTATTTCCCACCATCCGTCTACTCCCTCACCGTGTCCGCCAAATCTGAAAAATCGAATGCCCAAGTTTGTGGACGACCCCCAATTTGACGCATAGACGCCTCGCTTGACCCATTTATGAAGGTTGAGTAAGGCCAATCCTGAAGACACGTACCAAGCCATGTTTGATGGGATTGTAGTGAGGGAAATCGAAGTGTCGTTCATAGTCCCGTTCATCGCGCAACGCGTGCTCCGTCAATCCACCCGGACCTGCGGCCAGCGTTCAAAACAGTCCCGAAACGCCGCCCTTAGCAAGTCCTGCGTCAAGTCGGTTCCGAGTATTGGCAACCGCCATTCGGTGACCGCCGTAAAGAAAAATATTCAACCGCCGCCAAGCGGAATGACGCTTATGCCGGTTGCTTCCGCCGCGGCGCGCTACTGAAGGTCGAGCGAACCGAGCCCGAGTTTGCAGACGCCGGACGATAGCCAGGTGTAGCGCGTCGCCGGCTCGTATTGGGCAGGGGCCGTCGATCAGGTGGAAGTCGGTGGGTTCGACTTCGGTGAGCGTCGCCTGTCCGGAGGCGAACCGCTGAAAATGCGCCATGGCCGTCTGGTACGTGGCTCGGTCGACGGTTCCGGTTCGCTCCTTGATCACGCTAAAGCTTGCCATTTCGGTCAGCGATCAGGCACAAATGACCAGATCGTCATTTCGGAGCGCTTTCAGATCGCGAACCATCCGTTCGCAGCCCGATTCGAGAAAAACGCCTGCCCATGGATTCGTCCGATTAGCTCACGCAACTCCTGTAAATTCCATTCGGACATTTTAGCTGCGCTTAGTTTCATACGGTTCTAACGAGAGACTGAATTGGCGCACACCTCATCGGCTTTTACTCTCACACGAAATGAAGTAAAGATGACGGCCAGCTTAGGGCGTACTCGCCTGCGGTACGCCGCATGAGCCCGCGTAGAAACTATGCAGCAGCTAGCCCATCGAGGCGGATAGGGGGTTAAAAGACCCACCTAGGTGCGATTAGCAAAGCCTAACCGCACCGATGGCAATCTCATTCCTCCGAATAAGCTGCGCTATTCGGAGCTACCCGGACGATGCCAATCCCATCAATACTCCGGTTTCGGCAAGCGCGAAACCAGTTCATCCCAGACGATGACCACGCCGGGCAAAGTTTCGATCGGCGTTTCTCCCGCCAGTTCGCGCACGTCCGGTTTGCCGTATTCGCCGTCCAGCAAGCGGTAGATGGTGACCATTCGGTCGGTGGGATGCACCAGCCAGTATTCCGTTACGCCGGCCTGTTCGTAGACGCGGCGTTTGCGCACATGGTCATGGCTGGCGGTGGATGCGGACAAAACCTCCACGACGAAATCCGGCCCGCCGCGTACCCCGCGTCGGTCCAGTTTGCCGCCGTCGCAAACCACCAGCACATCCGGCTGCACGACCGTGTCGATGTGTTCATCGGCTTGGTTGTTCTTGGGCAGCCGCACGTCCACCGGCGCAATGAACGCGCGGCAGGGTTTGCCCCGCAGGGCGTTGGCGATTTGCCGAAAAATCTCCCCGGCGATTTCCTGATGATCCAGCAGCGGCGCGGGCGCCATCAGGTAGGCGGTGCCGTCGATCAATTCATAACGGACATCGTCCGGCCAGGTGAGATAGTCCGCGTAGGTGTGATGCAGATGGTCGCGTTTTGCCAGGCTCATGGTGTTCCTCAATCAACCGCGTTTTGCTCCATTCTAGCCGTCGCGACAGCGACGCTCCAGACGAAACGCGTCGTTCAATCCGGTCCCGAATTCGCGAGTACCGGTTGTAGGGGAACCAGTCGAAATCCGTTCGTCGACAAGCTCACCAGGAACGGATTAACGCAGCGGTATTGGGTATCAAACCGGGCATTCGATCAAGCCATCATGGTGCTCCTCGTGGGAGCTTGCACCATTGCTTGGCAAAGCGAAACGAAATACGGTAAGGTTCGGCGCCCTTCGGGCGATTTAATCATCCTGTCATCCACGCTCGCCGCATGGTATCGGTCATGACGCCTAACTTTCTGTTCTTTCTTGTTATTTCTGGCCTGGCTGCGCTGGCGACGGGTGCTGAAGCGGCGGCTCCCAAGGGGATTGCCGTATGGGGCGCGGGGGAAGAATTCCTGTGCGGCCTATCTCAACGAGGCCAACAAAGTGCCTTATCTGGTCTGGACCAGCGGCTATCTGACTGGGCGGCTCTACGAGGCCAAGCCGGAAAGCGTCGACATCGTTTTTAAGAACCGCGACATCGCGGTTTACGAATATTTCCTCACCGATTACTGCCGTCAGCACCCCGCCAAGCCCTTCTTCACGCCACCGATGGTCTGGTTGATCGCTTCTTGAGGCGTACATGAAGGAGCATCCCGGCAGCGCGCCGCCGATCCCCCAGGAACCGGCGCAACAGCCCGCGCCGTCGCCATCCAGCGATGCGCTGCGGCTGCGCTACGAAACCCACTGAAAACACGCCGTTCCGCCCCCTGCCGCGAACCGGTTTGGCCAAGCTGACCCCCAAGGACCATAGCCGCGACAGCGCGCAATTGACCTACGTTTACCCGGTCATGTCGCGCCGCGCCGGCGGCTTGTCCATCGGCATCAACCTCAACCCCAATAACGCCTGCAACTGGCGCTGCATTTACTGCCAGGTTCCGGATTTGACGCGCGGCGCGGCGCCTCCCATCGACATCGCGCGGCTACGCGCCGAGCTGTCCGGGTTGCTGGCCGAGGCGATCAGCGGCGAATTTTTCCTGCGGTTACGACATCCCCGCCGAGCAGCAGGTGATTCGCGACATTGCCATGTCGGGCAATGGCGAGCCGACCAGCGCGCGGGAGTTTCCCGAGGTCATTGAGATCATCGGTCAGATTTGCGCGGCGTTGGAGTTGGGTTCCATCAATCGCGTGCTGATTACCAACGGCAGTCGGGTGGCGTTGCCCGCGGTCAATCGGGCGTTGCGGCGCTGGGCGGAATTGGGCGGGGGAAGTGTGGTTCAAGCTCGACCGCGCCACGACAGCGGGCATCGAGCAGGTGAATTCGGTCAGCGTTCGGCCGGAGACGGTGTTGGCGAGGTTAACGGCTTGCGCCACGGCCTGCCCGACCTGGATTCAGGCTTCAATCTTCCAGATCGACGGCGCGGCGCCCGATGCGTCGGAGCAGGCCGCGTATCTGGCCTTTCTCCGCCAGGCGCTCGACGCTGGTGTCCGCCTGCGCGGTATCAAGCTTTATGGACTGGCTCGGCAGTCTTTTCAGCCGGAAGCCCCGCGCCTCGGTAATTGTCCCGTCGAGTTTGTCGATGCCTGGGCGGATCGGTTGCGCGCCTTGGGATTGACTGTTCAGGTGGCTTACTAGGCCGACTCAGCGCAGCGCGTTCCGCAGGTCGCCGGCCGTGGCGTCTCGCTCGGTGAGCGGTGCCAGGCCAAACCGGGTTTCGATCAGCTTGAGAATGGACGTGGTGTCATAGGTGGTGTGGTCCACGTAACCGGACTTGGCGAACGGCGAGACGATGATTGCCGGAATCCGGCTGCCGGGTCCGAAGCGGTCCCCTTCGGCGGCGCGACGTGGTCCCAATAGCCGCCAAATTCGTCGTAAGTCACGATCACCAAGGTCTTCGGCCAGGCCGCGCTGGCTTCGATGGCGCGGAGGATTTCGCCCGCTTCGTGGTCACCGGCGACGACATCCGAGTAGCCGGGATGGTGGTTGTCTTTTCCCAATGGTTTGTAGAAGGCGACCGCCGGCAGCCGGTTGTTGGCCAGATCGGCCAGCAGGTCGGCGCGGTCCTTCAGGTGTTCGCGGCGGTCGGGGCTATTCTCGCCATAACGGGCGAAATAGACGAACGGCTGGTGATGAAATTGGAAGGTTTTGTCGGCCTTGCCAGCTACCGCGTCATTCCAGCCGCCGGCATACCAACGCCAGGAAATTCCCTTATCGCTAAGCCGGTCGCCGATGGTTGGCAGGACTTGCGGCGGCAGACGGAACTCCGGCGGCGGCGCGTCGGGGGCGCGTGGCGTGGCGCTGGGTTGCAGCGTGTTCACCGCGTAGCCGTCCGGCGTGACCGCCAGCTCCTTGATGACGCTGCCGTCAGGAGCGATCTCCGAGCGAACCTTGTCCGGCGCGTTGTCAAAGCGCGGCGCGCAGGCGCAGACCAACCAGAAGTGGTTGTGAAACGATCCACCAAATGCCGCCTGGAAAAAGTGATCGGCCAGGGTGTAGCGGCTGGCGTACTTCCAAAGATCGCTGTTGTGCATGTCGAATAGCCCATGGTCAGGCCACCGGCATCGCTGAAGCGCGGCAAAGTGGTCCATGCGCCCGCCATTGATTTGCGCCTGATTGAGGTAAAAGCGGTGCGCGAGGTCGCCGGTCTTTTGGTCGGCGGGCAGGTAGCGGTCGATGTCGAAGGGCTGGTTGGGCAAGTCTTTCGGGAAGTGCGAGTCGGGCGCCGCGGGCTTCTTGAAGTGTCCATAGCCAGCGGCAGCGTCTTGTAGACCTGACCGTTGGCGTCGGTTTGCGGCAAAGCCCGCGCGGCCGGCTTGGTCCAGCCCGTCGGCGCCGGGGAACAGGCCGAACAAATTGTCGAAGCTGTGGTTCTCCAGATAAATCACCACGATATGGTCGATCTGGCTGAGCGAATCGGCGTGCTTGACCGGAGCGCCGGAACAGCCGGCCGTCAGGGTCAGCAGGCCGGTGAGGGTGGCGACGACCGTTCGTCGGATCGATTTCATGATTGGCTTTGCGGCGAAAAAAGCGTTGGTGGTTGCTGCTGGGCGGCTTAGCGAGTGCTGTTGCATTACATTAACCCGGCGAAAGGCATGACTTCCACCGTGTCGCCCGGTTGCACTGGGCCCTGGTCGCGCGTCAGGCAAATCAGCACGTTGGCGCGACTCATCGAGCTGAGCATGCCGGAACCTTGCGGGCCGGTGGTGCGAACCTGCCAGCCGCCGTCGGTTCGCGGTTCCAAAATGCCGCGCAGGAATTCCGCCCGACCCGGCTGCTTGCGCAGGGCTTCCGCGCTGGTGACTCGGAAGCGCGCGCGGGGGCGCGGCGCGTTCAGCCCATCTTCTTTTCGATGACCGGGCAATGCAAAAAGGTAAAAGCCCACCAGGGCGGAAACCGGATTGCCGGGCAGGCCGATGAATACCGCGCCATTGATATGGCCGAAGGCCACCGGCCGGCCGGGTTTCATCGCCACCCGCCAGAAGTCGATTTTGCCGATCCCTGCGATCACGTCCTTGACGAATCGGCCGGGCCGACTGACACGCCGCCGGTGCTGATCACCACGTCGGCCATGCCGCCGGCACGGCTCAGGGCTTCGCGCAGCCGCTCCGGGTCGTCGCGGACGATGCCCCTGATCCATGACTTTGACTTGCAGGCCGCGCAGCGCGGCGTGCAAGGCGTAGCGGTTGCTGTCGAACATGCTGCCGTGAGTCAGCGGCCGGCCCAAGGCGGTCAGTTCATCGCCGGTCGCCAGCAAGGCCACGCGAGGCCGGCGTTTGACACGTAGCTCGGCGATGCCGGTCGAGGCGATCAGGCCGATGTCCGGCGCGGTCAGAAACCGGCCGTTACCAAGAAATTCGGCGCCGCGCTTCAGGTCTTCGCCGGCTCGGCGGATGTTGTCGCCAGGTTGAACCGGAGCGCCGGGACGCATGTGGGTGCCGCCCAGAACCTCGGCCTTTTCCTGGACGATGACGCTGTCGGCTCCCGCTGGAAGCGGCGCGCCGGTCGTGATGCGGACAGTCTGGCCCGGCTCGACCTGGCCCGCAAAGGGGTGGCCGGTGCGGGCCATGCCGACGATGTACAGCTCGCGTGGGCCCTCGGCTAGGTCGGCCGCGCGCAGGGCAAAACCATCCATCGCGGAATTGTCGACGGCGGGAATGTCAAATGGTACCGTCAGGGTTTCATCCAGCACACGTTCATGGGCTTCGAGCAGCGCGACCTGCTCAAAGCCCTTGACTGCCTCAACGCTGTTGAGCATTCGCGTCACTGCCTCGTCAACCGAGAGGACATTTGAGTCGTCAGTGTTGCAATCGTTGGGAGCCATGGGATACCTGCTCAATGACGGGTAAAATCATTTCATCAGAGTTGCATCGTAGCAGCTGGTTCGGCTATGGGCGATGACCATTTCCCGCTACCGGATTTGCCGCCTCAGCCGAAAAAGGCCGTGGCGCGATCAGTAACGCCGCATCGCGATACAGTCAGCGTGACAAACATCGCGAGGACGACGGTTGGTGGCCACCCGATTCGGATGTGTCCCGCACCCGGGTGGAACTGGACAGTTCGCGCAGTATTCTGACCCGCAATGATTCGCCGGATTTGCCGTTTGATCAATCCGTAAACGCCTATCGCGGCTGCGAGCATGGCTGCATTTACTGCTACGCCCGGCCCAGTCACGCTTATCTGGGGTTATCGCCGGGGCTGGATTTTGAAACCCGGCTGTTTGCCAAGCCGGACGCCGCCCGCCTGTTGCGGCAGGCCTTTGCCAAACGCAGCTATCAGCCATCGCCACTGGCGCTGGGCACCAATACCGACCCTTATCAGCCCATCGAGCGGCAGTGGGGCATTACCCGGCAGATTCTCGACGTGCTGCGCGAATGCCGGCATCCGGTGACCATCACCACCAAGTCGGCGGCGATCGAACGCGACCTGGACATATTGACCGACCTGGCGGCGGATGGTTTGGCAGCGGTACAGATCTCCATCACCACGCTGGACGGCGCGCTGGCGCGCCTGATGGAGCCGCGCGCCAGCGCGCCGCAGCGGCGCTTGCGAACCGTTGAGCGATTGGTCGCCGCAGGGCGTGCCGGTGACGGTGATGATGGCGCCGCTGGTCCCGGTGCTGACCGATGCCGAGTTGGAGACGATCATCGCCCAAGCCTCCAGCGCTGGTGCCCAGCGCGCCACTTATATGCTGCTGCGATTGCCGCTGGAGGTGGAGGGCTTGTTTGCGGAGCGGCTGGCGGTGCATTTTCCGCTCAAGGCCAAGCATGTGCTGGAACGATTGAGGGACTGTCATGAAGGTCAGTTGTACCGGTCCGAGTTCGGCACCCGCCAGCGCGGCTCGGGTCCTTACGCCGATATGATCGCTCGGCGCTTTGAGGTGGCGATCAAGCGGCATGGCTTGAAGGCGCCCGATCCAGTTCTGGACACCAGCCGATTTATCCGCCCACACGAGGGCCGGTGCAACTCAGCCTGTTTTAACTGAAGAAACTGCTGAAATTCCAAGGAGTTTTTCGCCAAATGGACTAGATTTTTATTATCGCGACGCCGTCGGCCCAAGACGCACAGAGGTCAGGTCGGGCGGCGGGCATTTACGGCGGTTTGGCCGTGCAAAACATTTACCGACTCGAAAACGGCACAGCGGATATAAATGACGTGAAAACTCCGGAGCGAACTGAACTCACGCCCAAGCCCCAGAAGCGCCTGGAGGAACTCGATCGGGACCTGTGCATTTTGCAAAGCCATCTTGACAGCCTGCAGGAGCGGATTCGCCGTAACGAATTGATTCGCCATCGATTTCGTTCGATCGAGATGACTTTGTTGGGCCTTAGCTCGCTGCGCGAGTTAGTCGAACATGTGCTCGACGATATCCGCAAGACCTTCGATCTGGATGCGGTGACGTTCTTTCTGGTCGACGAGCAGGGCGAACTTGCCGATTTTTTGCAGGACGACGGACTGGTTTTCGAACGGCTGCCGGGTTGCTGTTGGCGCGCAACAGCGATGCCCTTGGAGTTGGTTTTTCGCCGCCGGATGCAACCCTACTTGGGCAGCTATCGCGCCGAACGAATGGAAACGTTTTTTCCCGACTCGGTTCGGCCGCTGTCGAGCATCGCGTTATTGCCGTTGACCCGGCGGGGCAAGTTGCTGGGCAGCCTGAACATGGGCAGCGCCGACGTTGAGCGCTTCAGCGAGCAGATGGCCACGGATTTCTCGACCAGCTGGCGAGTGTGCTGGCGGTTTGTGTCGAAAACACCGTCAACTTTGAGATGCTACGCCGCACCAGTCTGCATGACACGCTGACCGGGGTGAACAATCGGCGCTATTTTGAACAGCGCATGAGCGAGGAAATCGACCGCGCCTATCGCACCGGCGAGAAGCTGTCCTGTCTGTTCCTCGATATCGATCATTTCAAGCGCATCAACGATACCCACGGGCATCCATGCGGCGACCGGGGTATTAATCGAGGCGGCGCAGACGATTCGCTCAATGCTGCGCAACAATGACATTCTGAGCGCTACGGCGGCGAGGAGTTCGTCGTGCTGCTGACCGGCACGGCGGAGGATCTGGCTCTGGATGTCGCTGAACGAATTCGCCGCACCATCGCCGACAGGCCGTTCACCGGCAAGAGCGAGGCTTATATCGAAGTGCGGCTGTCGATCGGCGTGGCGACCTTGAACCGTTGTGCTGTGTTTGGCCACACGATTTGGCGTCGTCGCGGTTGATCGAGGCGGCCGACACGGCATTATACGAAGGCCAAGAACAATGGCCGGAACCGCGTGGTCAGCGGCGGGTGTCTGGAAGATAAGTTGGCGTCACCGGTTGCCGCTTGATCGCCGCGCGGCTGGAAACGGCTCGCTCGGGAGAGGCGAACCCGCCCATAACGGGCGGGTTCCATGGGATCATCAGTTCTTCTTTTCGCTCGGCTTGCCGGCTTCCAGGCTGGTGTCCGGCAGCTTGGATGAACTGTCCTCGGCTGCTGGTGGCGGCGTCTTCTTTTCGATCTTGGCCTTGCTGGTCAACTCGGCGATGTGATCCTGCAGCTTTTGGGCTTGCAGCATTTGCTTTAATTGATCCTTGACTTGATCCAGCGGAGGCGGTGCCTGCTCGCGGGACTCCTCGCGCAAGATGACGTGCCAGCCAAACTGGGTTTGCACCGGCGTCTTGCTGTATTCGCCGTTCTTCAGGTTCTTGACCGCTTCGGAAAACGGCGGAACCATCTGCTGCGGGTTGAACCAGCCCAGGTCGCCGCCGTTGCTCTGCCGCTCGGGTCCTTGGTCAGCTTCTTCGCCAGGTCGGCGAACTTTTCCTTCTTTTCCAGTTTCTTGATGACGTCCTTGGCTTCCTGTTCCTTTTCCACCAGGATGTGGCGCGCCTTGTATTCGGGTCGAACTCATCGAGGCGATGCGCTTGTCGTATTCATGCCTGACCGCGTCGTCGCTGATGGTGGTCTTGGCCATGAAGTCCTCGGCAGCGGCCTGCGACAGCGCCATGCGCTGAGCGTTTTCCAGGCGGGCGCGTATTTCGGATCCTTCGCCAGATTCTGTGATTCAGCTTCTTGGCGCAGCAGTTCGCGTTTGATCAGATCCTCGACGATTTTGTCCTGCGGGATGGCTCCACCGCCGGCGCCGCGACGCTGGGAGATTTCCTGCGACATCGAATCGACGGTGCCTTGGGTAATGGTTTTGCCATTGACCGTGGCGACAACCGCGTCGGAGCCGGACTTGGCTGATTCCGCGTGAGCGGCCAAGCCGGTAGGCGCTCGCCACCAGCGCGGCGATAAGGGTCTTGTTTTCATCAGGCTTTTACCTTTTGTTGGTATTCGGTTGGAGTAAACGGCTGCAAACTGAACGCATGAATTTCCGCCCGCATGAGATCGCCAAGGCGCGGAAAACCATTTGGTGGCGCTGCACTAGCGTTTTTCCTTCAAACGCCTCGGCAACGATGATCGCTGAGAAATGTCCGCCGCCGCCCGCGCCCGGCGTGGCCGCATGGTCGGCACTGTCGTCATTGATCTGCAATGTTCTGGCGACAGTCCGGCGCGTAGGGGCGGACTCGATGGCTTCGATTCGGTTCATGGTGATGGGTCCCGGATGGATTAGCCGCAGGGCTTACGGCAGGGTTCTCTTAAATGTTTGACGGTCACGGCGGCGTAAATCCCGGCCGCGCGATAAGGGTCTTGTTCCGCCCAGGCTTGCGCCGCTGCAAGGCTGTCGAACTCCGCGACGATCAGGCTGCCGGTGAAACCGGCTTCGCCCGGATCAACGGCATCGACCGCGGGAAACGGCCCGGCCAGCACCAGTCGGCCCTCGTCGCGCAGCACTTCAAGCCGGGCCAAATGCGCCGGCCGAGCGGACAGTCGGGCAGCGAGACTATTGGGCGCGTCCTCGCAATAGAAGGCGTATAGCATCGGGTCACCTCCTCCTTAGTTTCGGGGGTCGGTTCTTCGATATATCGCGACAAATAAATCGACTGCAGCACGACGAACCCAACGTCAGCCCGAGCATACGAACAATTTAAAGTTGACCCAGGTTCCGTGTCGAAGTTGTAGACCACGAACAGATTGACGCAGCCAAGGACCACGAAGAATGTGGTCCCACATCCAGCTCAAGCGGCGCCAGACGGGTTTCGGCAAGCTGATTTGCGCTGTCAGCATGCGTTCGATAACGGTGCGGTCGGTGAACAGGTGGAAGCCGAGGAACGCCGCGGCGAATAGCCAGTTGAGGACGGTCGGCTTCCACTTGATGAACAGTTCATCCTTCAGCACCCAGGTGGCGCCGCCGAACACCAGGATCACCACCAGTGAAACCAGGTGCATGGCTCAAACTTGCGCGTGCGGAGCCAGGCAATCGCCACCTGGAGCAAGGATGCGCCCATTGCCACCAAGGTCGCGACGTAGATGTCGAAAACCTTGAAGGCAATGAAAAACCAGAACGATCGGAAAAAAATCGAAAAGCAGCTTCATGGCAAGGAAAAGAAATTGAGGACGCGATGCGTCAGGCGTACTCGTCGATGCCCAGCATCCGGTCGAGCGCGCTCATGGCGTCGCTCTGTGCTTGATTCTCTTGAGTCAGATAGGCGCCCATGGCTTGGCGGACACGCGGCGGCAGCACGCTCCGTTCTAGTTGCACGTCACCGTCGCGCGTCGCCGCCAGGACCGGCCGGGCAATCGCGGCTGGGTCCTGCTGGCGAACCCGACGGACTTGCGTTTGATCGGTAGGGTCGGCTGGCGTGGGTGGAATCGGCCGCGCGCCAGAGACATCCCGCGTCGGCGGGACGAAGTGAGCGGCTAGAGTCGAACGGCGGAGTTCCACGGAGAGCGGTCTGTTTACGGCTTTACCGAATTAAGATCGCTATGATAATACACGAACTTATCTCCGGCCGCCGGCTCTGCGTCGGTTGCTGCCGAATCTAAATAGACGTTTTCCGATACTCATGGATAAAGCGATACAAACTGAACTTGAAGCCGCGGCTTTTCGCCGCCTACTGCAACATCTGCGTGAGCATACCGAAGTGCAGAACATCGATCTGATGTTACTGGCCGATTTCTGCCGGAACTGCCTGGCAAGTGGTACAGCGCCGCCGCCAAGGAGCGTGGCATCGACATCGATTACCCACAGGCCCAGGAGCTGATTTACGGCATGCCCTATTCGACGTGGAAGGCCAACCATCAGACCGAGGCAACGCCGAGCAACTCGCGGCCTTCGAGGCCAAGGAAAAGCTCAAAAAGCCGCAGGTCACTGATCTGGCGCGCGGCACGCTCAGAAGGTGCCGCCGTTCCAGCCCCACATGCTGCCTTTGGCGTCGGCAAACTCGATATAGATCCGCCCCGGATCGACGTCGAGATGGTCCTTGATCAGCTTGCAGATCAACGCAGACAGATCGCTAGTCTTGCCGCCCGGCAGGCCGATGCTCTTCAACTCGACAAACGCCGCTGGCGCGTCGGTTCCGGCAAAACGCAGCGGCACCGGGGCATCCAGGTCAACCATCATGTAGCTTTCGGGTTGCCCAAGGCGCTGGCGATCGCCTTGGAGGCTTCCTTCAGCAGTGTTTCGACGGTCGTCGCGTTGGGCGAGCTGTTCGCGCGAATTTTAAGATATGGCATGGGGTGGTCCTCATTGGACTAGGAAGTCGGTAAAGAACAGATCCTCAAGCCCCTCGTCGGCATGAAACTTCTCCAGCAACTGGGTGATCGCCGCCAAGGCTTCCTGGCGATAGCGCTCACGTTCGCTGATGGATGCCATCTCGTCCGGATTGCGGCCGGAGAACAGCATGATCATGGCGTGCCGAATGGCGGGCAATGTGGTTCTTGATTTTATCCGACCGCTCCTTGTTTTCCACCAAGAGCTGAATATCGGCGCGCAGGTAATGACGCTTGCCGTCCAGATTGACCAGCACGGATTCCAGCGGCAGATATTCCGGTCCGCCTTCGCCACCGCCGCCCCCACCGCCTTCATTGGCAAGCGAGACCGGGCTGAACGCGAACAGCACCGTCAGTAAAAGAGCGAAAGCCAGTTTAACCACGAGCAAATCTCCACAAGCCTACAGACCGCACCTCCGCAATGGCGGAAGCGCTCCTGTAAGTCTAGTTGAGGTGGAATTCGGTGCTGCGAAGCGTGGTGATCTCGATGATTCGCTGCCCTCAATGGCTTTCGTCTATTTTGGAATATAAAAGTAATTTCTTATTCTTTGGCTAATCGGAAAGCCTTGGCTACGCTACATGGCAACGACTGTTGGCGGAAACCTCGATCATGGCTGCAACACTGATTCTTCCTGGCCTCAATGACAGCGGCTCGGCGCACTGGCAGACCTGGCTGGAAGCCCAGCTTCCGACGCGCGGCGCGTCAACCAAAGCGATTGGAGCCGTCCCGATTTGGACGCGTGGGTCGCCCAGGCCGATGCGGCGCTGGACCGGTTGATCCGTCCGGCACTGCTGATCGCGCATAGCTTCGGCTGTCTGACGGCAGTGACCGCCGCCGCGCGTCGACCGGAATCGGTTGCCGGGTTGCTGCTGGTCGCCCCGGCAATCCAGCCAAGTTCGGATTGGAAACACGACTGCCGCGTATTCCGCTTGCTGCCCCGTCGATTCTCGTCGCCAGCCGCAATGATCCCTGGATGGATTCGATTCCGCCGATCGTTGGGCCGAGCGCTGGGTAGCCGCGTGGTGGACCCTCGGCCGCGCCGGCCACATCAATGCGGAATCCGGCTTCGGTCCCTGGCCGAGGGCCCTCGATCTTTGCGCCGAACTCGCGCAGGACGCCTGGTTCGCCGACCGTCCGCGACGTTACGCGCGGATGGCTTGAACTGACATTTTTAGGTACTGCCATGCCGTTACAACATTTAGTTGGATGCGTTCAATCAACGCTTTAGTGAAGAACAAGGGCTGACGGCCGCGCCGCTGGTCATTCGAGACGGCCGGGTCGAAGGCCGCTTTGATGCAACCCGATTCGCCACTCGCCTGGAACCGGTGCGGTTCGGCACGGACCTGAGCCGGATCACCGGCCATGACGCCGCGACCCGCTCGTTGGGGGCCGCGCCACCGACTGAAACCAGCGCTCAGCCGTCGTCCGCCATTGTCGATCTCGATCGGCTGACGCGAACGGTACACATGCTCAACTATTTGCCGCTGGCGCATGACGGCGGCCATCTGTTTCTTGCCGTGCATCCGCGTCATCTCCTGACCGTCAAGAAAGACCACGGCGCCTATTTCCGAGGAAATCATCCTGCGTTGCGGTCTGACGCCGCGGCGAGTTGTCATCACCCTGACGCTGAGCCGGGTTTACGACCGTGAATGGCTGCTGCTGCTGGAACGGCTGCGCAATTATCGCGATCGCGGCTACGCCACGGCGTTGCGCTTCGATAGCAGTGACGGCGGCGAGTTTGCCGAGCGCTATTGCCTCGATTTGCTGAATCGCTTCAGCGCCGATTTCGTGCGGCTCGACGTTCGGCTATTTGCCGAGCATCTGACCGGTTTTGACGGGGCGGCGTCGGAAAAACAGCCTGCTCGACGCGATCCGCCGCGTCGATACCCAACTTCTCGTTGAAGGAATTGCCAGCGAGGCCGATCAGCGATTGGCCAGCCAATTGCCGGCGGACTTTGTGAAAGGGGTTTATCTGGAGCCGCTGGATTTGGTGGATATAAATGCGGCTTGAGGGGGTGGGCAAGATCACAAGTTCGACCTACTGAACCCAAGCTTCCATCGCGGCGCGCGATTGGGGTTATATCCGTCGTAATGCTTTGCCCCGCCGATCATGCGGGCGCGGGATTTGCGGTAACCTGGAAAGGCGGGTTACGCGGCGCTAACCAGCCCTGCCTCGCTAGACGGATTGCAATTTGGAGAGTTCTTTGCCCAGCGTCGGTGACGATGCACCAAAGACTTGAAAGAATTCATAGAAAATAACCTCTAGCGCTAATACTTCTGATAGATTGTCATAACAAAGCCGATACTTAACTACTTTCGGGTTATCACCTTTGAATGGCTTTTGCCCTAGAATGGCCTTCGTCGCCTCGGCAGCTTTCTCTGTTGGAAGGTGCGGTGCAATCATATCGTCTGTATTAGCCGATAGAAAGCTTGGGGATACGATAATGATCGGCAGTTCCAATTTTGCGTTAAACTCGTGAAAGAAAAGCGCTCGAACAAGATTGTCCGCGCATCTATTAAACCGATTCCGGTCAATGCGTAGAACATGCTTGGAACCCGAAGTATCAGTACCTAGATCCTTGAAAAAGTTAGAATATGCCCAAGGCCGACGGCAGGCGCCTGAAAGAAGTTTTTCTCGAAAGAGACGCTCCGCAATTTCGCTGGAGCTAACCACCGAAGCCAAAAGAACTGTCCTGAAGAACTCATCATCGGTAGATTTCTTTGAGTTGTGATCGTCGCAAGAAGGTACTGTTATAAGATTATGGCGTAGACTAGAATTAAACCCACGATTTTTTGGGAATAAACATTTAGCCGGCACGTGTTCGCGAGAAGTTGCGGTAGCAGGACACATATAACAAGTCGACTTAATCGTCATATGCTTGAGTGGCATCAGTTTATACTTTATTTGTGGATCGAACTATTGCCTATGCTGAGTTGGCCTGTACATTTTCGTCACAGGTCGCGACGAAAACCTATGATCACGCTTAATCACACGGATAACGTTCTTTTAGTGCGAGTAAGATCCCTGAGCGCGCAGGAATAGATGCGCGGTCTGGTTTTTTTCTGACCCAATCAACAACTACAGAGATCGCTTTATCTACCGACAGCCCCTTTGTCGGTCCGCAATATAAACGCACCCCGTTATAGAGGCTTGATACGACGCCATAGCTATCCAGTATGCCAGCTACGTACCCAAAGCACTCCCTCTCGCGAAAGGCGTCGGTTGGCGTTGCTACCGTCACTGTGCAATCCCTAACTAATTCATGTGTCGTTGTAGCGGCGATCGTTGACGAAGCGAAAATTACGAAAACGCCTCCGAGAATCAGGCTAGAGAGAACTTTCGTCATTGGCTTACCTTCCTATTCTTAAATTTTCCGAAAGTAGCCCCGTCGCGTTAATAGAGTAGGAAGACTTCTCTCCCCTTCCATTTAACCCAAAGGGCGGTTTTCCCTGCATACGGCTTTCCATGGTTTTGTACCGTCTCAAGCGGCGGCTGGCGACCCTGGCAAACTCAACCGATGCCCCACCAGAGCGATCATGCCCGCTCTTCCCGCATCACCTCGGCCACATCGAATTCGTTCAAGCGGCGTTCGCCCGTCGTTTGGCAAACCAGTAGGCCGTACCCGTCCTCGATGCGGGTCGCTTTCGATCCGCTGTTTGACTTCGACCCGGCCCTCATCTGAAACAGCAAAGTAGGGTGCGCACCGCGCACCATTTCCCGCCGGCCTGCGGTCATGGCTTCGAGGCTTTCGGGGTAGTGGGATCGGCACGGGAAAGGTACACGGAGCGTACCCTGCTCGGCTGGAGAAACCCCATTTAGTGGAGGTTTTCGCCACCTAACGCAAAGCTCAGCGGCGGAGCGATAGCGGAGTCCGCTGGAGCGTTGAGCTAGGCAGTTGATCGCGCAAAACTCAGGGGCAAAGTCCGCACCATTTTTCCAGGATAGAGTATGTCCTTCAAGTGTGAAAGAGCTGAAAAAATCTTTGTCTTTCAGTGGCTCAAATACTTCACCATACAACTCGGAAGATAGATCAATTTCCCCTTCCGAGCCGTCATTGAATGAAAGCCAAACTTTGTAATCGCCGCAATATTTTTGCGTTCGTAACATGCAGAAACATGGTGTTTACTCCAATGTTCAATTTTTGATAATGGCTTTCTGTTCATTGCCGCCTCCCAATTAGACATAAGTTCATTTTGATGAATAAATATACCAATCAAGAACAGCATTTAATGCTCTTCTTGGAAATCTACCAGTAACGATGCCCGTTTGAATATCCACCGTAATTTCATATTCACCATATTCAGCGTGAAAGTGCGGCGGAACATGATCACCGATATACATCCGTATGATTATTCCAAGAAAGCGACTGATTTCAGGCATTGCTATAAATAGTTACATTTGTCACGACGGGTTGCAATCATTAGGTGGAACCACTGCAACGTGATGCATCTCCTCCCGCTTCGGCATTGCCATGGTTTGGATCGTGGCCGTTTTGGTACATGCGTTTAGCCAAGGGTGCTTACCGCGCACCATTTATCGCTCCGCAATCGTCATTCGAGATTGGCCAAGTTCCAGCGATCCTTGGGGCGACCGCTAGCTTGCTTGTTTTTCTTGAGGCCGTCGAGCCCAAATGACCGGAGAGTTATCCCTTGATAGTCGATAAGCAGCTTATTCCGAGTACACGCATCAAATTCCACTCCGTCGGGCTTTGTAATAATGTCGATACGGCCAGTGGATAGCCGATTTGGATGGCATTGCCGACCTGAGTGAAATCTTCCGCAGTCAATCCCAACGATCGACGGCCGAAGCTCTCCTTGACGTCAGTCATTATAGATGCATTTTCAGGTGTTGGATTGATCCATATATCGCTATCCCCAGTGTATCGAGGATAGCCGTGTATCGCGAGCGCGTACCCCCCGACAACCCAATATTCGACGTTATTTTGGTTTAATAACTCGACAAACTCTTTGAAGTCGCGGTTCAACATCGTTATGCAACTCCAGGTATTGTTGGCGTAGTATTTCGACTGCGTCCAGCCGCTCCGCCACACTCCGAGAAAGCCAAAACTGTCGGTCGGACGACTGGCTTTTCATGGGTACAATTTTGACGACTTTATTCCATCGGGCGGAATTGGGTGTTAGAACGGTGATTTTTCAACGATGAGTGTTTATTGATCGGCTCAAAATACCCTAGTGGTTTTTCTCTCCTTCGCCTAACGCGGGCAAGGAGTTCGTCGTCGCGTTGAAATGTTTGCGTGCGGCGCAACTGAATTTTCCGCCGCTCGGGTATGGTTCGTGGCGCATCGCCTCGGCCACATCGAATTCGCTCAGACGGCGTTCGTCCGGCGTCCGTGAGACCAGTAGCCCATAGCCATCCTCGATGCGGGTCGCTTCGATCCGCCGTTTGACTTCGATTCGGCTCTCATCTGAATTAGTCACAGTCGCCATCGACGAAGCACCTCTTACTCAGTAGGACAAGTTTACCGCCATCCATGACAGCGGGGGGCGTGATGTAATCCGGCATAAGGGAATGCCAATCGGTTATTGGCAAGGCGGCGCGGCTGCTTCTACAGTAGCAACTCTGACGACATTCACGCAGCTTGGCCGCATCCATGAACTTTCGCGCTGGCGTACTGCCGGGCTTTTCCCTGACCTTGGGCTTCACGCTGCTGTATCTCAGCCCTGATCGTCCTGATTCCGCTGTCCGCGACGTTTCTCAAAAGCGCTACGCTGGGCTGGGAGGGCTTCTGGGTCGACCATCACCCAGCCGCGAGTGTTGGCGTCCTATCGGCTGACA